>ML808118.1:68729-78739 GCA_009831015.1 Picea engelmannii | reverse complement strand
GTGATCAATTATTTTTCCTAGCCTCTTTGCTTCTATGAGGTAAGTTGTATCAATTTGTGATTTATTTTTTAATTTTTCTTTTACTATTGCTAGCGTATCCTCCTCTTGTTGTTCTTTTATACTAAAAATTATGAGGTTCAAGGCTCTTTTGTTACGCTCATAATAATAAATATATAGTACAACTTTTTATATTTAGATGTGGTGATTGGTGAAATTCATTGATTATGTAATTAATTCTATATATTGAAAGACGTGAAGGGAGAAATAACACTTCAATTCTATCAATCAATTAGAAATGAGAGACACAAATATTTTTATTGTGTCAAAAAATATATATTTGTTTTCCTATGTCAAACATTATATTGTATACACAAATTTATGGTAAAAAACAAATTAATATCACATCAAAAGCAAACTCATTACTATAGTTCCATGACAGGGACTAATAAATATACATTTATTTTAATTTGGAATTTATTAAAACCAAAGTCATTTTAAAAATAAGAATTATAATAAATTTATGTTACTGATTTTATTATTAAATAATTAGATTTTATAAAAAAATATTTTTTAATATAATTATGAATTTAAATTATAAATATGCTTGATGAATTTTCTTAAAAATGTAAGTTATTAATTTAAATAATAACAAAACAAACCTATTTTAAAAAGTCAATGCCATACTTTGTTCTTAAATTCAGTTGATCTCGCTTTGTGTTCACAAATGTAGGACTTTGTTTATCAATATTTTATTCAAATGCAAGTTAATAGGCTTCTTTTCTCTCTAAATTTTTCATTAAAGGGAAAGTTTTTTTATTTTTATTTTTCATTAAATTTTCATTAAAGTGAAAGGTTTTTTTTAAGTGTAATAGGGAAATCTTGTATTAAGTAAAAAATTAGTAGAGATTGCAACATGATTACATCAAAAGTACCAATGGAACTCTTTAAACAAAAGCAAAAGGGAGAGCTATCTTCCACCATATAGTTGTATTTATCTAGTTCACTAAGTAAAACATCCTAATATATTTTAGTGGTGTAGATTTTCAAAATGAACTTAAAACCCTGATAACTTTGTAAAACATATAAACTTAACAAAAGGTGTGATGATTGACTGCTTCTCCTATTGATGCTCTTGTTGAATCTGAATCCTACTTGAGGAGTTGGTGCACTATTTCTTCTTCCCTTGGTCCCCCATAGTTCAAATTCACTAACTACACTTGGTTGGATGCCCCAAATTGCTTAAGGTTGGTTGGATGCCCCAAACTACTCAAGGCTTAGTCAGATTAATGACCATGTTCCTAACCATGTTGCATTCCACCTCCAGAATAACAATTTGACATTTTTGTTGAACCAAGATGCCCATAATTGTTACAATTTGGATGGTGACTTAATGGTCCTGCTCGTGAATTTTTGTTGTGGTTGTGAGAATAAAACTTCTACCCTGAATAGCATCCTCATGGCTTCTTAATGCACACCTAATCTCCTGCAACTCCCCATAATCCATTTGTGAGCTATCACAGTCGAAGACCCAATGCAAGTTTTGAAATCTCAATGCTACCTATAGTTCCTTGCCTTAGCTCCACTATCAGATCCCATGTCGAGAACACATTCAAGTTTGACTTAGGGCATTCCAAACAAACACCACACAAATAAACTCCATTTGTAACATATAGAAGAATTGAAAATAGAGACAAAAAATCTGGAGGTGGGATTTGCCAGCATTGAAACAAAGGAAACCAACTAATAATGAGCCACCTAGAGTTAAAAACTAGGAGAGGAAACCCCTTCCTCACCTAGAGGGCCCCTAATTGATCTTGACTAGAGTCAATATCACAAGAGCACTCACCCAAATGAGCAAGATCTCGCAAAGATAAATGAAGGTCATATAGAGAGAAAATAGGTGTCTCTGAAGAAGAGACTGAAAATACAATAAATTCCCTTGAAATGAAACTTGAGGCGGTCCTAGTAACTGCAATCCCTTTAGAAAGAGCTAAAAATAGAGGTGGCATCTTACCTGTATTCTAGAAGAGGGTGAGAACCACACTTGCAAGTGAAAACAAAGTGTCAGGGCCTCACTAAACCAAAACATGAACTTGTAAACTAGAACCTTCGCACAGAAAAGATGAACCACAAAGCCATAATATTAACTCTCAAATTTTTATAACCGTGCTCAACCATAAGCCATAATCTCAACCCTCAAATTTTTCTAATGTGCTAAGCCATATAATTGTTCCTCCCAGATTGATGATAACCCCTTCCACACCTGCCATCATATTCATTAAAGTGAAAATGAAAGTTAATAAAAATATTAATTCTTTTGTAATTAGAAACTCTCCTCCCTAAACCATTGAACATTTGAATATGAATCCTACTTGACAATTGCCACATCCTCGAGGAGTTGGTGCACTATTTCTTCTTCCCTTGGTCCCCCATAGTTTGAATTCACTAAATACACTTGGTTGGATACCCCAAACTACTTAAGGTTGGTTGGATGCCCCAAACTATTCAAGGATTAGTCAGATTAATGACCATGTTCCTAAGCATGTTGCATTCCACCTCCAGAATAGCTATTTGACATTTTTGTTGAACCAAGATGCTCATAATTGTTGCAATTTGGATGGTGACTTGATGGTCCCGCTCATAATTTTTTTTGTGGCTGTGTGAATAAAGCTTCATTTACCTTGAATAACATCCTCATGGCTTCTTAATGCATGCCTAATCTCCTACAACTCCCCATAATCCATTTGAGGGCTATCAAAGTCCAAGACCCAATGCAAGTTTAAAATCTCAATGCTACCTATAGTTCATTGCCTTAGCTCCACTATCATATCCCACAATGTTGAGAACAAATTCAAGTTTGACTTAGGGCATTCCAAACAAACACCACACAAAGAAACTCCATTTGAAATAGATAGAAGAATCGAAAATAGAGACAAAAAATATGGAGGTGGGCCTTTTTAGCATGGAAACAAAGGAAACCAACTAACAATGAGCCACCTGGAGTTAAAAACTAGGAGACAAAACCCCTTCCTCACTTAGAGGGCCCCTAATTGATCTTGGCTAGAATCAAAGTTACTAACTTAATGAGAACTGTGACCTCAAAATAAGATCTCTGGCCCAAAAAACCCATATTTTTGCAAAAGAAAACATGAAAATCAACCCCCAAATCAAAAAGTGGTGTTAACGGTAGCACCGTTTTTTCAAATAGGGTAAAAATTACAACATTTTTCAAACATGGCCTTAAAACTCATACAGTAGCTCATAAAAACTTTCAAATCGACACCTAAATAAAAAATGATGTTACGGATTTTTTTTTTCAAAACGTTAAATTTATAGATATTTTGAAATCGTATTTTTAGTAGTCGGTACCACAAAAACCAAAACCTCAAAATCAAACATCAAATTGAAAAGTACTACTACCGCTAGCACCCATTTTAAATTTGGGGTATTAAAATGACATATTTTTTTAAAGTGGTAATCGAAATCATCATTACTGAAAACAAAATCATCAAATCAACCCTTAAATGCTTACTTTTTAAATCTTAGTTTATTACTCGAAACACAACATAATACATAATGCCATGAAAACAATACATTTAAAAATATATATTCAAAACCCAAATTTGAAAAAGAAAAACATTAAAAAAAGGTGGATAAAAAAACACTAAAAAAGAATGAAAAAAATTAAAATTCTCAATTAAGCTTAGTTTATATATATTTTCAATTTTTTATTTTTATTTTTTTTAGTTTCTTAAGATTTTCTTTGATTTTGTAATTATATAAATTTGCTTTTTATTTTTTCATTCTTTCTTTTTTAATTTAGATTCTTTTATTTTTCTTAGTTTTTTTTAGTTTTAATTTATGAAAAAAAAATTCAATTATATTTTTTGTCTAAATGTTTAAAAATAATGTTATTTAACTAAAAATGATATTTTCCATTACATTTAAAAAAGTATGGAACCATAAATTAATTAAGGAGACTAAAAATAGTATTTTCAATAATGTAAATGGTAAAAAATATTTTAAGATTGAAAGAAGGATGAAAAAATGACTTAAAACATTGTTGAAAAAAAAAAACTGAAAATAAATGAAAAAACAAGCATTTAAAACAAAAAAGTGGAAACATTATGTATCAAAAAATTTAAAATATAAAAAAACCACCTAAAAATAGAGGGGGGGTGCTACCAGTAGCACAATTTTTAAAATCGGGGTAAAAAACTCGACCCCCCAAAAAACAAGAACTCAGTCTATTTCTCGTTAAGTTGGTAACTATGTTTAGAGTCAATATCACAAGAGCACTCACCCAAATGAGCATATCTCGCAAAGATAAATGAAGGTCATATAGAGACAAAACAAGTGTCTTTAAAGAAGAGACTGAAACAAGAGCAAAGTCCCCTAAGATAAAACGTGATACAGTCCCAGTAACTGCAATTCCTTCAGAAAGAACTAAAAATATAGGTGGTAACTTACTTGTATTCTAGAAGAGGGTGAGAACCACACTTGCAAGTGGAAACAAAGTCATAGGGCTCACCAAACCAAAGACTGAAGTTGCAAACCAAAATCTTTGCACAAGAAATATGAACCACAAAGCCATAATCTCAACCCTCACATTTGTATAAGGTGCTCAACCATATGATTGTTCCTCCTAGATTGATGATAACCCCTTCCACACCTGCCACCACATCCATTAAAGTGAAAGCTAATAAATATTTTAATTCTTTTGTAATTAGAAACTCTTCCCCCCTCAAAGCATTGAACATTTGATAAGGCTGTAGGATTTCACTGTGGGATTTTCCTGCCATCTAGGTGTCTTATCTAAGCTTCTTATGGATAAATTAGACAATTGAAACTCCATCATGTTTCCTATACTCCATCGTAGCCTCCACTGCAAGATTGGGCTCTAGAATTTCATTTGCGATAGGCTACCTAGTATAATTCACTTAGGGATAGATTGTATAAACCGAAGTGATTCTTTTATAGCCCTCAAAAGTCTGAGAACACCAAGAGAGCCTATGACCACCATTCTTGTCTGCAACCATTCCTAAGCAATTGCAAATATGAATCTATTATCAAATGGAACAATATAGAGAAGTTAATGAATGACAATAAAACACTATTACTGCTAGAAGCATGGAAATATTCCTCACTCAGTAAAGCTAAAGCTTGGAGAACAATAAACCATTTATTATTGTTGGTCTACATTTTGAATGTGAATATATCAGTGTTGGGGAGCAATGCCTTTGAGCTAAGCATACCTATTTTTATTCATTGTTGGAGTAATAGATGTTATCAAAATGTTGGGGAATGATATAGGGTCATTCGTTTCATTATGAATGTCATTATACTGCTCTCTTCCTATGAACATATTTGTATATCACTGTCGGGTAACGTATCCATTGAGAAAAGAGCTCCTTTTTCTTTGTCATTAATGGTGGTATATATTTATGCAAATGTTGGAGTATTGTGAAATCAAGTGTTGTATAAAGCTTGACTTGGTTGGAGAAAACATTGATAGTTGGTTACCATAGTTCACAACATAAACATATCAAAATTTTCATTGGCTTGTTCTCTAGGCAAATGTTGGAGTGTTGTGGAATCAAGTGATGTATAAAGCTTTGTTGGAGAAAACATTGATAGTTGGTTACCATAGTTCAAAACATAAACATATCCAATTTTTCATTGCCTTGTTTTCTAGGCAAGAGACAAGTGAAATAGTTGTTGACAGTGTTTTGATTGGTGGGTTGAGTTCTTTCATACAGAACCATTGTTAGTTGACATCATTCCTAATCGGTTGTCTAGAAACATTCATGTACAAAAAGTTGGTTGTTTTAAGTACAAATTACACAATAGATCTTTGCCCCTCTATGCTAGTTTTGTTTATACTTTCCATTATTTATTACAAATTGTCAAAATTCAAGACAAAGGTTAAATAATTTTTACATGTATATGAGGGTGGGGTAATATTAGAGAAATTCTGAGGGTGGGGGTAGGGGTGTGGCATAATATTAGAAAAATGTTTTCTCTAATATGAGGGTGAGGGTGAGGGTGGGACGTAATATTAGAGAAAAAATAATATTTTTTCTCTAATATTACGCCCCACCCCCACCCTCACCCTCATATTTAGTTTTCTCTAATATTACGCCCCACCCCCACCCTCATATATGAGGGTCCTATCATTACCAACCACAAAAAAAATAAATATAAAATGAGCATGAGGTAGCAATTCCATGTTCAGATTAACCCATATCCTTACTAATGACTCCAATCTATGAAAAATTAATTCAAACTTCAATACTCAATAAATTATTAAGTGCGTAGAGACTTAAACTCGTATGTAAAGTAGAGATATCTAACTTGAGGTGTATTTGTTTTCTTGTTTCCATAATATTTTTTAATGCATGTATTAGTTTTCCCTTATAAGTAGCTCATTTATCTTAGTCATTACTGGTTGTGTTTTTTCGCTATAGGTCTTTTAAGAGCCCTTAATGACACAATCAAGGTTTAAGAATGGATTATTTCACGTAATTTTTTTTTGTTATTCACAATAATTTTGTGTCTAGTAAGCAAGACAACAATGGCACTAACAATGAGATCTTAGAAATTTGTTTTTGAGATGTATCATGAGATAATAAAAATGACTTTGATGAAATTAAGGAAAACACATTCCCTGGGTACTTGTTGGTCAATTTTCTTTCGAGTACATGGTTGAGGGTATTTGAAAGAAAACATTATTAGTGTAATCGATCGTGCAAAGGGGCCCATTTTTCTATTGGGGGCTTACCCACATCTATTAGAGTAACCAAATATAAGAAGATTTACAAAAAAAAATATTATTTCCAACAACTTAACAAATTGTTACCTCTCAAACACGCCCTTCAAAATGTTACAAAGTCCTTTAATAAAGTGAAACCCTAGGGGCACTTAGGAAAATTTCCCAATGTCACCACACTAATATTTCTTCTCACTTTAAGTCAGTTACCCTAGACAAGATTGTTTATGATGTTTACTTTATAATAAAATGGATGACAAAATTTACCACTATCAATGCCTATACAATTAGGTTATGGAGTCAAGACCAATGAACAAGAGGGTTTGAATGTGATGAACGAGTGTGGTTAATTTATTAACAATATGCTCTAACCAACAAGATAAGTCTTTTCAATACACATAAATTAATAGGAGGGTCATTCAAAATATGCACCATGTGAAACCATGAACAAGAAAATGGATAACAACAATATCTCAATATGCATAAATAACATTAGCAATACCCATTAAATGAACAATGATTACAACAAGAATTAAGGAGGGTGAAACTGATGACTTCTTAGTTTATAATGAGGATTAAAATTTTTCTAAAGATCAAGCTTGAGACTAGGTGTTTCCAAACATAGCATAGTGTTGTTCTTGTTAGGTGTTCCTACAAAAAAGAGGATCATAAGAGCTTGAAGACTCACAAACTCTTTTTTTACTAATATTTATGTATAATTTGAGAATATTTACTTGAGTTAAATGTTCTATTTTTTCTTTTAGTTGAACAATTCATTGTTATACGTTGATAAGAGATAGTATACAAATAAATTTTAGTTGACAATTCATAACTAGGATTGATATTATGTAGTAATGGGATGATAATCTAAATATATTTCTCCAAATGCTTAGGGCATTTGTAAAATGTATCTCTTTTTCAACTTAATGAAAAATACATTTTTTTTTCGAAGGAAAAAATGAGGAGGGTTACACCTTAACCTATCTCTTTTTATTGGAGCAAAATTACCCTTGTTCAAGGATTGCACCAATACTTTGTAGGAGTAATTACGATCATCAAATCAACCCATGAAAAGCACAAAAAATTATGAAATGCTCAATTTGAACTTGTCCTTCTTCAAATCCTCCCAAATATATTCAACTAAGTGATTGGATTGGGAATTCATAATCTTCCAACCATGCCTTTAATGAATGAGAATGATCTCCTTTTCTTGTGTTCACCTCCAACAACTCTCCCATAAAACAATTTTTTTATAAGGCCCTAAAATATTCATAAGGTGGAGTGCCCCTTACTATTTTCCTTTTGATAAGATAAATTAATTTGATTAGGTCTGTTATGCCCCCCATGCTAGGGTTAAGTGAAGAGATGATGTCTCGAGGCCCTTAGATTGTAGAAATGGAGTACCGAGAGGAAGATGAGAAGGCAAAGCCCCATATCTTACCACACATCACCATTTGATCAATGGTAGCAACCTCCACCACACCAGCTTGGTTCACAGAGGACAATGGGTCTTGCTTCATGAGGTAACAAGTCCGATGTCATAGTAAGTGTCATTTTAATAATTGAAGCATTTGAGCATGTTGCAAAAGGTCCTTTCTTTATTTTGAAAATGTTTTCTTGGAAATTATTCCTTTTTCCTCATTTCATTTTGGTGGTTGACATGATGTCCTAGTAAGTGGGTCATCCTCGGGAAAAGGGTTGCTTCTAGGGGGTATCCTTGAAGGGTCAAACCATTCTTGTCCATACTTGCCACTTTCCACACTTCTTCCCCTTCGTTTCCTCATCTTTTGGGTTTTCAAGCATTATTGACCCAAGAAGGGCATGTACCTTATTTCATGGGAAGAACTAAAGGCCCAGAGACTTGTAGTTGATAAAAGAGAAAAGAAAAATATTGATTCTCCAGATGCTCTCCCTAATGGTCCGGAGAGTAATGAAATGCTTCTTCACAAAACTCAAGGACCTGTAAAATAAAATACATAACGAATTTTTGTCCCACTTGTTGAGGGGATGCATTGCAGTGTTTTTTACTTTCCTTGCACATGGCACTCAATGTGTTCTAGCCTCAAGTGGAATTGTGGTACTCTTTACTTTCCCTTACATATACTACCCAATGTCTGTACCTTAATCAATTAATGGAAAATAAAATGGCTTGGAAAAAGGTTGCATTGAAAACGAGGATGCAACACACCCTCTACAAAGGCACCCATAAATGAGACAACGTGAGCCCTTGTATGTCAAGAAACCCCATTCCCAAAAGTTACTCCCCCATCCACCTCATACTCTTTTACATGAATTAAAGAGGGTCCTCTTGGGAAACACTCCTTGACTTGGGGAATGATCTACCCAATAGGTCACCATGTCAACTCTCCCATACATAAATTTGGCAAGTTGTATAAGGTCTTTGAGCATTTGTTTATTTTGAAAAGGGGCGACTTAATGCACATGTTCGAGTGGTTCCTTCATTAAATATGTCTTACTTGGCATGATATTATGAATTGTGCACCCTTGGAGGGTGTACTTGTTTGTCTTTGCAGGGACTTTCTAGGTGAAAGCTTTTCCATGGAGGCACAAGCTTTCTTGGACCTTCATAGGGGCATGGAGCCCACATGTTGGATGATGCGCCCCCTCTCATTGGACATTTGGGAGGGTGAAAATTACCTTTGGAGGCACTTGGATACCATGAGATGATCACATGCTAGCCCATTGCACCTCAACGTTGGCCTTTGGAGGCTTGAAACTTTACATTTTGTGCCATAGACGTCACATAAAGGGATAGGGTTTTTGATGGGGTTCTCATGGTAGATGGTGATGTGACATGGTTGATGGATAGAGAGACACATGGCATGCCATAGAGCACTTGGTGGCATGGAACATGGCCTTTGGAGGCCCAACGATCTTCATTAAAGGGCTCAACGTCTCTCTTGGAGGCTTAATGTCACCCTTTAGGGCATGCCGTCATCCCTAAAAGGGTTACTTTATGTATTTGTAATTATAAGTTGTAAAGGACAAACATGGAGGGTCAACCTCTCTAATTTGATGTTGATTTTTGGAAAAGTGGAAAAATTGTTTTTTAGTGATCTTGTATAAGTAAATGTCACTTTCATTTCATTTGGACATAACTCTCACTTGAGAATTACATACTTGTTGGCTAAATTTTTTTCCCTACTTGGGAAATTCGTTCTATCTCTCTCTTGATGTAATGTGGATGCTTATTACTCGTCTATTGGAGGAATAACTAAGG
>ML808118.1:26029-66853 GCA_009831015.1 Picea engelmannii | reverse complement strand
AACAAACTTGCGGTAGTAACCTGTCAAACCCAAAAATCCTCTAAGATTTTTTAATGTTTTGGGAATCGGCCAGTCCATCATGGCCTTAATCTTGTTAGGGTCTACCTTGACACCTTCATGAGATACAATATGGCCCAAATACTATACCTCCTTTACTCCAAAGAAACATTTGGATTGTTTGGCATATATTTGTTGCTCCTTTACTAGTTGTAGCACCTTGTCAACATGTTGCACATGATCCTTATTTGGTGTAGAAGGTCCCTTTTTTGGTGGCATGTTGGCCAAGTATCACTTTTGAATCTTGATTTTGAGGCGGTTCTGCTAGACAATATTTATTATGTTATATCTCCCAAGTTTCGGCCCTTTTGGGTATGAAACTTTCTTTTAGGTAGTTCTCTGATATTTCTTCTCTACAATGCCACAGGTATGATCAAAATTGGATGTGCCAAGTGGAATTTACAGTAACTTCCTCACAACTTGCCAATTTTTGGCCTTTCCAGGAGATCTCACTTGTATAGCATGCCCCACACAAAATAATTGATATCAAATTTTGAAGCTCACACCCAAAATACTACAGACTATCCAAGATCCAATGAAACCAGTCCCACTCAATTTGGATACTCTAGCAAGAATTTATGATTTTTTTACCTAGAACACCTTCTTAAGACTAGTCAATAGGACTAGTCAGATACCCTATCTTACACAAGGTGTATCTACAAATTTAAGATGACCCAGAAGATGAACTTTTTACCAGAGATACCTTACTAATTTATGTAAATGGCCTCTAGAGTTTAGGGTCTGAAACATTACATAAATTTTTTTATAGCGAAAATTCCGCAATGACTCATTTCAGGATGATTCCAGAACCCTATCTTGTACAGGCTGTATCTCCGAAAGTATAAGGCCTCAGGAGCTGAATTTTGAGCCCAACGTACCTTGATCCGTCTAATAAATATCCTCAAAGTCGTTCCTTCTGAAACATTGTAGAAACAAATTTATAGCGATAATTCCACGGTGTCTCAGATGTAGCAGCGAAACCCCAAGACCTTGAGCTCTGATACCATATGTTAAGAACCAAACATCAATATAGCATAGAAAAACCTCAGGAAAAGTACTCAACGCCTTGAAAAAGAGATAATTTCAGATAATAAGCCTCTTCGAGGGGGAAACCTCCTTTTACCCCACTTAAATGTTCAAGTACAAGATGATTCAAAATGAAAATGTCTCCTTGGTATATATAAGAGACTAGGAGGTATAATTACAACTAATGGCCTAAGCCGACATAAATAAAATAACATTACTAATATAATATGCCCCAATTAAGGGGTAATGAGCCAATATTAGGGCTTAACAGGGGGTGAATCAGTAATAGAACAATTTAATCCTTTTTAACGACAAAATGCAAGTGTTATATCAATGTAGCATTATCATCCAATAGTTGCATAATAAATAAACAATGAACAAATGAGAAATCATACACATACACAATACACCAATGTTTTTACATGGAAACCCAAAGAGGGAGAAAACCACGTAATGCTTTTTCTTATATGTCTTTAAGAATTACATTCATTGGAAGCACCAACTTCCTTTGTTTTCCAGCTACAACTGGAAAGAGGGTCCAAACCCCTAGTTTCTCAGGCTACAACCTGAGGGAATCTCTAACTCCCCAATTCTCTGGCTACAACCAGAAGGAGGATAAAACCCCCTATGTTCTCCGGCTAGAACCGGAAGGTGGCTACAACCAATGGTCCTTGCCCCATCCAACCGCCCTGTCGTAGAAGTAAAATGATGGAACCACTGTCACACTATCACTGTGAGATATACTGTTGTAAAAATGTACCAATCAATCTGCACCAAACAACTTGTAACAACATGGAATCAATATGTACCATAAACAAGTGCATCAACCATGCACCAATGATGAAGGAGCATCGCCGACGTCAAGCGAGCGTGGGGCAAGCGCCAACGCATTTTGGGCACATGATGAATTGTTCAAAAACTTTTGAAGATGGATGCGCCAAACATAAATATAATAGTTAAGGAGAGGCGTACTTATAGATTGTAATCAGACCTTGAGCGTCCCGCTCTCATCTAGAGTAGATAGAGGCATTTATGCTAAGATAATATAGGTAGATAGAATTTAATTCTCAAATTAGACAGTTTTAGGAGTCAGAGGGAAAACGGATATAGACACCCTCATTGTGTATTGTAACAGGAGGATGAGGATTATGAAGAGCATAGAACATATAGAGAAGAGAGCAGAGAGTTGTGTAAAAACAACCATGTACAGAGATTTGAATTAATAGAAATAGCTTTGATTCAAATTCATGGTGTCGTGTTTGTTCTCTGTGTATGTACGTTGAATGTCATGCTCATGGATGTTTACTTCCTGTTACACATTTTCTTTATATGTTGTGTATATGATTTAATGCTTTGAGTTTGAAGTCTGAGAGGCAGTAGGAATGAGTTTCAATTGTTTCTCTGTCTGAGTGAGAATTCCTGCAAGGAGTGCAGTAGAAGTTGTCCGCAAGGAGTGCGTCGACAAGAATTTAGGGTTGTGTCTCTGAAGGCTCAGATAGTTTTGCTGTTGATTCTCTTCCTCACAGAAGTGTAGCTAGGCACAGGAGCCGTGCAAGGTGTGCATAGGCCAAGTTTGAATCTAGGGTTTGAAACCTGGAAGAGTTGTTGGAGGACTGTTGCTGCACGGAGTGCGCAGAGTCGAAAAGAGTTCAACTCTTGGAGTGTTTGAAAGTTTACCGCAAGGAGTGTGTTGGCGACGGAAGTCACTCCTGGATTGCTAACAGGAGCAGAGCCCGACGCCCATCAGTTTTATGTCACAATTGTTCATAGATGGGTGATCGGATGGAAGGAAACTCAAAACAATGCGGTTCTATCTTCTGAAACTAGGTCAGGTATGCACGAGCAAGCGAGGTCTTGCATAAACTTCAGACAGTGAGCTGTAGAAAAGGGTGAATAGACGGAAGAATTGTATTAGAAGAGTGCGAAGATCTTTTATAAACAACAGGTTCCTAACAGATGGTAGAAGAAGGCATCTAAACACAAGATCGTCTTACACTTAAACATCGAAAACCAGAGAATACAATAATGCCATGATAAATCATTTATCATAACAGAAATGCAACAATTCGCATGACTCAGTCAATCACGAACTCTCTTAGCATGAGACGAAAATAAGATGGAGTAAGAAGAACTGTCTGTCATAAAACAAGAAATCTCATATACAGATACATAAGCTGAAAACTAGAATAGCAGTTAAAACTTTACAATCGGGAGCTCTGCTCTACCATCGATACTTTACAAAATACAAAAACTGAGTCTATATACTCAGGAAACTTCACCTCACAGAGGCGTGTACAGTCACTCAAAGCTGGATGTCCCTTCAATCAAACTCGTACTGATGTCTTCTTTTAAGCACCATCTTAACTAAGCATGGCTCCTGTAAGGAGAGTAGCTGAGCCATTAAGTGTTGGGCTAGCGTGCGCAGACTTTTCTATTGAGTCGGGGACTTCGACATGGCTTCTCTGGGGAAATCGATACACGGGACCTCCTCGGGCAGACGGCTTGCTAGAGCCTCCATTCCCTCACTTAATGAATGAGTGGAAGTCTCAACCACCTGCACCTACCGTCATTTACTCCAGGCGAGAACAGTAAGGAGATCGGACGATGGCACCTGGAGGCTGCGATGATTCTCTATGCAACTGAACTCGGCGCCTCCGGCCTTCTTTATGCAGCTTCTTCCCTTCCTCAAATGACCATGGGCCGTGACCATATGCTTTTGGTGTTCACGAACATGCAAGGACTAACCTTTGCTGATTGAAATTGCGATGAGCGATATGCCGAGAAGGCTTAATCCGACACCACGCGTCCTTCTGAGATCTGACGGCTTAGAACTTACCTGATACCTTTGTAGGCCTGGGTCTGGGACTCTCCCGGCATCTCGTGCATCGGAACATAACAGAGTTGCTTTTTGCACCTTGGGATCGCGACGGGCGAAACATCGAGACGACTCAACTTGTTGCCAGGTGTCCCCTTTGGATGAACGACTGAAAATGCTTCGTGGATTTTGTGGGCCCCAGCTCTCATGCTTTCAACGCTTCACGTCTCGCGGCTGGGAGGAGGATGGTCCTTATGTTTCGATGTCACGATGGGTGAAAAGGCGAGGAGCCTGATCGCGCACCACACATCCCTCAAATCTGACTGTCCCAAACTCATCTGACGTTGCAGTGAGCCCCAGGTTCCGAATGCTCTCGCTACTTCGTGAATCGGGATATGATGGAGTTGTTTTTTGCGCATTGGAGCTGCGATGAGCGAGGTGCCGAGATGGCTCTATTTGCTGCCAGGTGTCCCCTCTGGATGGACGGTTGAGATCCTTTTGGTGCTATAAAAGCGCTATTCATTGCGCTAATCCTGGCGCAACTCTGCCAACCGCGATTTCCCGCCGATCGTTGATCTGCTCTATACATGGATCCTGGCCGTTGACGACATACTTTGCCCGCTCGCTTGATTGGAAGCTGAAAAAATGAGATTTCCCCATGCTACGCTCGAGCGCTTCTCGTGTAACTTGCAGACCTGAATGCTCTCGATCCTAAGACAAGAATTATCGCTAACATTAGGCTCCATGGGGGATAGAGTTGTCCCTACGATGCTCTAAGAACTCCTTCTGCAGCTTCAGTGCCTTGCTATTGGGCTATGGAGTCACTTATTAAGTCGGAAAACATGAAAAAAGGAAATAAAACAAGAAAACAGGAAAATATTTACAAACAGAGGAGCCGTTTAAGGCTCAAATAATTTTTTTTTTCAAAAAATGCCCATTCACTGGGCTATTGAAAGCCTCTGCACCCTCCAGATCCTGCAACCCATATGTGTTGTTGGAGAAAATCTTAGAGATTTTAAAGGGGCCAATCCAGAGGGCATCAAACTTGCTGTGCTTGCCTTTATCTTGTCTGGGTGCGTCCCACTTAAATACCAAGTCCCCGATCTCTAACTCCTTTTTCTTGACCTTTCTGTCGAAAGCCTGCTTGATCTTCTGCTGATGACTGTAAGCTGCGTCCCTCACTTGTTCTCTGATCTGCTGCGCTTCCACTATCTGATGAATCCTTCTGATCATATGATCTGGCTCTCCCTCGTATTCCTGAAAGAACTTCGCCACCGGTAAGGCGAGCTGAGTAGGGAAAACCACCTCTGCTCCATAGACTAGTTGAAATGGCGAAGTGCCCAGAGACTTATTCGTGGTGACACGATCGGCCCACAGAGCAAATTTCAACTTTGAATCCCAGGCTCTTTTGTTATTCTCTAACAATCTTTTGATGATCTTTATCAGGCTTTTATTAGAGGATTCCGCTAAACCATTGCCTTGGGGATAGTAGGGGGTGGAGTGAATTAGCGAGATCTGGAACTGCTCACAAAACTTAATAAGAGGTTCATATTTGAAAGAAGTAGCATTATTGGTGACGATCCTGCTGGGACAGCCAAATCGGGCTATGATATCCTCCAGGAAGCTGATAATTACTTTGTGTGATATGCTTATGGTGGGGACAACTTCTATCCACTTGGTGAAATAATCGGTTGCAGTTAGGATCCATTTGTGCTGACCACTCGAGGGAGGATGAATTTCTCCGATGAAGTCCAACCCCCATTGCTGAAAGGGTGCCGAAGCTACTATGGGTTTTAATGGCAGCGATTTGAGCTGCTGTCTTCCTGAAAACTTCTGGCATTTGATGCAAGCTCGGATCTCCCTGCAAACATCTGGGAATAAAGTGGGCCAGTAATACCCAGCTTGGAGTATCTTGTGAGCTGTGGTCTTCCAGAAATGATGGCCTCCGCAAAGGCCGCTATGAAAATCAAACGTAACCTTCTGGGCCTCCTGCGGGCCCAGGCATCTCAGAAATACCCCTAGAGGGTCTTTCCAGTATAAGGCTTGATCAATGAGGCAATACCTGACCGCCTTGAGCTTTAGAGCCCTTGCTTTTCTTTTTCCCATTCCATCCGGCGGCTTCAACTTCTGCAAAAAATACAGAATGTCATGATACCAAGCACATTCTGCCAGCGATAAGCCATCTTGAGAGCCTTGGCTGGGCGACTCAGCTCGCTGAGATCATGGGAGAGTGTTAATGAAACTAAATCCCAAGGCTTCGCAATTGGATTCAGCCAGTAGCTTGGCTAAACCTTGCCCCTTAACCAACTTGGTGGGCTTTATCTCTAAATCAAATTCCAGAATTCTAGCGATCCATCGGCCTCTTTTCCCATCTATGTCGGGCTGTACAAGGATGTCCTTCATAGAAGCTGAAGGAACGTATGCTGTTACTTTTGAATGCAAGACATAGACTCTGAAAGCTTTAAGAGCTTTCACTAAGGCGTAGGCCTGTTTCTCCATGATTTCATACCTGCTCTCTGCGTCTCTTAACGCCCTGCTGAAGAAGGCGATGGGCTGCTTACGCCCTTCTTCATTTCTCTGCAGTAAGACTGCCGCCACTGTATCACAGGAAGCAAAAGAAAAAATCAGGAAATCCTTGGAATAATCATGACTGATTAGCACATGCGCCTCAGTCAATGCCTTTTTTTATTTGGTCAAAAGAGGCCCTGGGCTCAGCGGTCCATTTCACTTCGCTTCCCTTCCTGAGCATGGCCGTGATGTGTTTTACTAGCTCGGAAAAATTTGAGATGAATCTCCTCAGGAAGTTAATCTTTCCTGGAAATGCCTGGAATTCTTTCTTAGACCTGGGAAGTGAAAGGGTCTGGATTGCTTCTACCCTGCTAGGATCAATCCTCACTCCCTCTGCTGACACTATATGGCCTAATAACTTCCCCTCCATAGCAAGCAAAGATTTCTTGGGGTTCAGGGATAGGCCAAACCTTCGACACTTCAAAAAGACTCTCTTCAGATGACAGCAGTGCTCCTTGTCTGTCCTGGAGAAAACTGTGATATCATCCAGATAGATTACCACAAACTGGTCCTTCTCCCCGATGAACATTATGTCCATAGCTCGCTGAAATGTTGCTCCTGCATTCATCAACCCAAATGTCATTTTGGCATACATGAACGTGCCCCAAGGAGTGGTGAAGGCTGTCTTCTCCCTGTCTTCAGGCATGACCGATATCTGATTATAGCCAGAAAACCCATCGATCATGGATATTCTGGATGCACCAGTTACCCTCTGTAGTATATGTTCCATCTTAGGTAAGGGGTAATTGTCTTTCTTTGAGATTCTGTTCAGGTTTCTGAAATTGACACAAATCCTAATTTCTCCACTTTTCTTCCTTACTGGGAACAAGTTGGCAACCCACTCGGAATATTTCAAGGGGATAATAATTCGGGCATCTAACAACTTCTTCACTTCTTTCTCCATGACAGGTAGCAACATGGGATTTATCTATCTCAGCTTCTGTCTAAATGGTTTAGCCTCTTCCTTTAGTGGGATCTTGTGCTCAATGAAAGATGTGTCATAGGTCTTCATACGTCCATGCAAACACATCGACAAACTCTCTTAGCAACTTCGTGTACTCGGCCCTCTGTTCACTGTTCAGGCTGCTTGATAATCTGACAAACTTGGGCTCTTCCTGCGTACCAATGTTGCATTCGGTTGTATCAACATCATCTTCATCCCAGACCTTTCCCTTTACTGCCACATCGTTCCCATCGAACAGTCTCTCTAAAGGGACTAGTCCTCTCGGGATGTGATTGCTAGACAACTGGATAATCCGATGATTAGCAATTTTGTTTAAAAACACCTTAGGGCGAGGGTCACCTTCTGGATCGGGATCTTGATCAATGTGCAATGCAGAAAATTCATCCACGGATTGGAGAAACCTCTCGAGTTCCGAGTCATCCTCGAACACCTTCCAATGCTTGACATTGTCCAGCACCGAGGGCCTATATCTTATATCAACATCATTTTTTACCATAGGTGGCAGAGGAAATTTGAGCAAACTAGCTGAGACAGCTAAAGAATCAGCCAAAGTATTTTCTCCCCTCGGAATGAAAGAAATGTTAAAAGCCAAGAAGAAATTATCAATAAGATCCCATACTTCATTCCGATAATTTCTAAGCCAGGGATTATGGGCACGATAAGCATTCCTTACCTGCTGAATAATCAACTCAGCATCTCCGAATATTGCTATCTCTTCGATTCCCATTTCCTTTGTGGCCCTCATACCCAGAACAAGAGCTTCATACTATACCACATTGTTGGTGGCTTCGAATTCCAGCTTGTATGATAGGGACACGACTTCTTGGCAAGGTGATATGAAAACCACTCCAGCGCCAGCGCCTTCACTAGAAGAAGCTCCGTCAAAAAACATCTTCCACATGGAGGGGCTTTGAAGGGAAATAGGATGATCAAGGCTGGGATGCTTTCTGATTTGTAAAGAGATTTCAGGGGCATCGGTAAGATGCAACAACCTAGACCCCAAGTCGGTGTCAAGTGCAAAGATGGGGTGATTGGTGGGGTCTGCTTCATCGCTGACAATATAGGCCAGCTGGGCTTCTCTGTATAACCTTCTTTGTTCCCCTCCAAAGACTGGAATGGTAGCGTATGTGAGATCCATCTGTAGTGTCCCTCCAAGCTTTTTGATCCACGATCTAGACAACAACATACCGAATTTGGGGGGGACGTCAGCTACCACAATATCCATGACCACACTTTTCATGGGCAACTGAAACAGGGAAACCATCAGGTCTTTGATGACTCCTAGACACTGCACTGTCCTTGAATCGAAAGAATATAAATCATGATAAGTTCTTGTCACCTCCAGTCCCAATTCTTCCGTGACTACCTTGGGCATAAGGTTATGGGAGGCTCCTGAATCCATGAGGCAGTTATGCAGTACTTTATCATGTATGTTCAGGGATGTGTAGAAGGGGGGGGATGAGTCATCTCTGTCTTCTACCATGGGGCCTAAGACGACAGCTGGTTTTTCATCTTGAAGGTTTACTGAGTCAGAGGGAAGCTGGGGAGACTCGGATTGTAGCAACTTGGAGAGGGATCTTTTAAAATCTTCATTTTTTACTAGCTCTGAGAGGGGAACGAGGATCCTGATTTTCTGAATTTCATGTTCAAAATTAGAGGATGGAATGGGCTTAGGAGCTTCCCTTACCTCAGTGATGGGTTCTTTGACTATTGGCAAAGCACTCTGAGCTCTTTTATCTTTAGTGGCGGCTGCTGCAGCTTTAGTAGGTCTTTCTGCTATGAGGGGCTGGTCTGAGCTATCAAATTCTCCTTCTTTCCTTTTCGACCTGAGATTGTATCTGTTAGAGGTGTGGCCGGCCCTTTCTCCTTTACCTAGCTCATGGATTTGAATGTTCATCAGGGATTTTTCATATGCAGACTGAGTCAAATGGGGAAAAGGAGGAGCTTCCTTAACACTGTGAATTTCAGGGTCTAATTCGTCTATCTCCTCTCCTTCCTCATGAGTGACCAGGTTATTTTGGAGAGGGGTTTGAATCCTTTGATCCTCTCTGTCCTTTTCCCTATGTTCCCTTGGGAAGGCCTGTGGTCCATTGTTATTAGGTCTCCTGAAACCTCTACTATCAATGTTTTGAGGATTTCTATACATGGGCTTCCTTTCTAACTCCCACCTTTCCATCTTGGCAGCAAGTGATTTTATTGCTCTAGCAGTCTCATCTGTCTACTGGGGCAGGGGAGGGGAACTGGATGAGGAGGCTTCAGGCCTGTTCTTGGACGTGTTTCTATCACCTGCGCTCCTGATTCGGTTGACAACCAATATGTTAGATTCCACCTCCACGACAACATCCTGCATGAGGGCCAGTGTAACCGCTCTTCTCTCCCTCAGCAGTAGGTAGAAATCAGGATCAAAAGCGCTGGAGTAAGTGATCTTAGCAGAGGCTTCGAAGGGCTTTATCTCAGCAGGGATTATGTTGTACATTTTATTAAATCTCTTAGAGAAGTCGGAGACAAACTCTCCTTCCTTTCTCTTCAACGACCCAAACTCTATCATGTAATACATGAAATCTTTTTTATCTCTCCATTGTCTCAAAAAGGCATTGTCTAGTGCTTCGATTCCATCAATAGATCCAGGAGGCAGGGCCTTGAACCATTTTCTAGCCTCTCCTTGGAGACCGTGGACAAAAATTCTCATCCATACATCCGAGTGCATGATAACATTATCATCCGCGAAGGTATAAAAGGCTGCCAGGTGCTCTTCAGTGGCTATGTCCCCCTCGCCTGTAAACTTGGGCAACTGCTTGAGGTAACCATCTACCGGGAGGGCATTGAGGGGCTAAGGTAACACAAGGGGAGCATACCTAGCGGCTATTATATCTTCCATTCTGGTCATAGGGGGATTAACACCAGCCATAGGAATATTAGGTGGAGGAGAACTTGGAGGAGAAGGAGTTCGCGAAGGGGCTGCGGGAAATGAGTCTCGAAGTGGAGTGGGAAACAAAAGCGGGTCCAAGGAGAAAGCTAACGAGCTCAAGTTAGTAGGTGCTCCTCCTTGTGCAGGAGTGAGAAAAACTTCTGTGGTCCTAGGTCTACGCCAAGGTACATCTTCAGAGGAGAGGGGAGTGACAAGGATTTCTCCCTCCAATCCCGGACCAGGAGGGGAAAACTCAACAGGAACACTCCCGAAATTTAGGAAGCAGGAAACTTCAGAAGACAGTCTGCCAGGAAACTGAGGCGGAGAGAATGGAGCTTCTACAAAAGGAGAATGCGAATTACCTGGTTCGGTGGCAGCTTCTCCTTCTGAGGCCTTTCCTTTCCCGCGAACTACCTCCTGATCAGCTCCAGGTGTAGCTAGAGGTAGCTGAGGACTGGACCGCGTGTGTCTACCTCTGAAATCCACAATGGACATGGAAAGTTCACCATAGCGGAGTCGTCACAATGGAGTCGCCAGGTGCACAACAACAATCATGACAATTCTGATATCTGATGCACCTTCAGAATCAGCTGATCGTTGTCGTTCAAACTTGGGGAAAATTTTCAACTTCGTCCCTGGCAACAACACCAGAAATGTTGGCAACGGAAGTCACTCCTGGATTGCTAACAGGAGCAGAGCCCGACGCCCATCAGTTTTATGTCACGGTTGTTCATAGATGGGTGATCGGATGGAAGGAAACTCAAAACAATGCGGTTATAACTTCTGAAACTAGGCCAGGTATGCACGAGCAAGCGAGGTTTTGCGTAAATTTCAGACAGTGAGCTGTAGTAAAGGGTGAATAGACGAAAGACTTGTATGAGAAGAGTGAAAAGATCTGTTATAAACAACAGGTTCCTAACAGATGGTAGAAGAAGGCATCTAAACACAAGATCGTCTTGCACTTAAACACCGAAAACCAGAGAATACAATAATGCCACGATAAATCATTTATCATAACAGAAATGCAACAATTCGCATGACTCAGTCAATCACAAACTCTCTTAGCATGAGACGAAAATAAGATGGAGTAAGAAGAACTGTCTGCCATAAAACAAGAAATCTCATATACAGATACATAAGATGAAAACTAGAATAGCAGTTAAAACTTTACAATCGGGAGCTCTGCTCTACCATCGATACTTTACAAAATACAAAAACTGAGTCTATATACTCAGGAAACTTCACCTCACAGAGGCGTGTACAGTCACTCAAAGCCGGATGTCCCTTCAGTCAAAATCGTATTGATGTCTTCTTTTAAGCGCCATCTTAACTAAGCATGGCTCCTGTAAGGAGAGTAGCTGAGCCATTAAGTGCTGGGCTAGCATGCACAGACTTTTCTATTGAGTCGGGGACTTCGGCATGGCTTCTCTGGGGAAATCGATACACGGGACCTCCTCGGGCAGACGTCTTGCCAGAGCCTCCATTCCCTCACTTAATGAATGAGTGGAAGTCTCAACCACCCGCACCTACCGTCATTTACTCTAGGCGAGAACAGTAAGGAGATCGGACGATGGCACCTGGAGGCTGCGATGATTCTCTCTGCAACTGAACTCGGCGCCTCCGACCTTCTTTATGCAGCTTCTTCCCTTCCTCAAATGACCATGGGCCGTGACCATATGCTTTCGGTGTTCATGAACATGCAAGGACTAACCTTCGCTGATTGAAATTGCGATGAGCGATATGCCGAGAAGGCTTAATCCGGCACCACGCGTCCTTCTGAGATCTTACGGCTTAGAACTTACCCGATACCTTTGTAGGCCCGGGTCTGGGACTCTCTCGGCATCTCGTGCATTGGAACATAACAGAGTTGCTTTTTGCACCTTGGGGTCACGACGGGCGAAACGCCGAGACGACTCAACTTGTTGCCAGGTGTCCCCTTTGGATGAACGACTGAAAATGCTTCATGGATGTCGCGGGCCCCAGCTCTCATGCTTTCGGTGCTTCGTGTCTCGCGGCTGGGAGGAGGATGGTCCTTATGTTTCGAAGTCACGATGGGCGAAAAGGCGAGAATCCTGATCGCGCACCACGCATCCCTCAAATCTGACGGTCCCAAACTCATCCGATGTTGCAGTGGGCCCCAGGTTCCGAATGCTCTCGCTACTTCATGAATCGAGATATGATGGAGCTGTTTTTTGCGCATTGGAGCTGCGATGAGCAAGGCGCCGAGATGGCTCTATTTGCTGCTAGGTGTCCCCTCTGGATGGACGGTTGAGATCCTTTTGGTGCTATATAAGGGCTATTCATTGCGCTAATCCTGGTGCAACTCTGCCAACCGCGATTTCCCGCCGATCGTTGATCTGCTCTATACATGGATCCTGGCCGTTGACGACATACTTTTCCCACTCGCTTGATTGGAAGCCGAAAAAATGAGATTTCCCCATGCTACGCTCGGGCGCTTCTCGTGTAACTTGCAGACCCGAATGCTCTCAATCCCAAGACAAGAATTATCGCTAATAGAGTGCATGCAGGAATTTCCTGAAGGACTCGGAGTTGTGAGAAAGCTCAGGAAGGATAAAGCTTTTGAAATTGTTGAAGGGCAGCATAGGAAGTTTGTGCATTTAAGTATCGAAAAGGTATCGTGAGTTTGTACCGCAGGTGGACAAGTCTCGTGGAAGAGTACTTAGTTCATTTCGCAGAAATCATCAAGAAGGAAACGGACAGTCGGAATTCTTCGTGGAGAATTCACGAAGTCCCACGAGTCGTCAGATCTCGTAGAGTAGCAGGGGAGTTACGAAGATTATTTTAAGTTCAAGCTCAGGAGAGACAGATCCGTTGATCCAAGTCAACAGGGGTCGTTGGATCTACTCATGGATTTCCATTTCGGGGTCTCGTGAGTTGGAGTCCCGAAACCTTTACATCAGGATTCGCGAAATCGTGAAACGCGAATCCACAAAGAGTCGAAAAGGACTGTGTGGGGCCGTAGAAACCAACAAGGTGGACAGGTGGTGAACAGTTGACGTGGATGTCAATCGCGTTGACTGTTTCGGGGTTTCGTGGGTTGAAGTCCCGAAACCATTGCATTAGGACTCGCGAAATCATGAAGTCCGAAACTCCGATAAGGTGGAAGGTTTTTTTGTGGGGCCAACACTTGGACACGTGTCGAAATCCAAGCATTTCAGAATTTCAGGGTTTGTGGTGATAAGAGATTTCGGTATCGAGAGATTTGAACTCCCGATACGTGAAATAGTGCTGACCGTTGGACCGAGGGAGAACTCATAGCCGTCGATCTCCAAAAATTGGGATTTTAGGATTTCGGTAAATCGGGAATCGGGGTTTTGGGAGTCGAAGGGACGAGTTGCATGACATCGCAGCTCCTGAAATCGCGATAAGAAGAAAGTCGAAATACAAACGGGGAAAAGTCAAGAGTTGACTGTTTCGAGAATTCGGGATTCGGGGGTTTGAGCGACAAGACACTCGACCACAAGATTCGCGAAATTGCGAAGTCCGATTCCATGAAGTGCGAAGGAGGAATCCCACGAGGATTTGCTGTGGGTGTGGATTTTTCGAAAGGAAAATAAAACAGTCGATTGAGGGCTCTTCGGGCCGAGAGAAAGGAGAAGATCCTGTGTACATGAACCTTCCGGCCTGCGGGTTGGGGAGGGCTGCGTCAACCAACATGTACCTCAACCTGTACCATCAACGAGTGCATCAACCATGCACCAAATATGTACCAATCATGCATCAAATACACATAAGTTATGACTCATCAAGATGTACCAACATCATCAACTATACACCTCATGTATGTGCCAACTCATCAACTACTTGTCTCAACCATGTACCCAACATGTACCTCAACCAAAATCCCTCATCAATTTCATCATCCAAATCTGATTTGTAACTCTATAATAGACCTGGTGCATATGATCACATACATGCAAACCGTCCTTAACTTTAACAACAAGAGACTAGAATTTTCATCAAACTTTACTTTAGTCTCACATGACTAATTTTGGATTAGTCAACAACCCTAACTTGAAATAATCATAACTATGTACTTGTAATGAATAAATATCTGAAAACAATACACATTTTTCTTCAATGTCTTTTATGCAATTCCTCCAAGTTTCACTGCTTGGAACCTCTCAAAAAAGGAGTTATAGAAAAAAGGACATACCTTGTTGAATTCTGGATTATTCTAGAGAGCGAACCTGTATAGAATGCCCCGCATGGAATATTTGTTTATGGATCTGAAAATGGTAAAAAGAATACTACAGACTGTAATCTAACCAATACATTTTGTCTTATTGAATTTGGATCTGTTATGAAGAAGTTATGACGTTTTTACTCGAAACACCTGTTTTAGACTAGTTTCGGGACTAGCCACAAACCCTATTTTCCACTGAGTGTAAATCCAAAAATACAATGACCTGCAAGCTGAAAGTTTTATCACAGCTACTTAGATATGTTTCCTCAACGACCTCCAGATTTCGCGGTCTGAATCATTATAGAAAACAAGTTATTGTGAAAATGGTGAGATGACCTGTAAATAACATACCTTAGAAAGCATCATCAAAAGAATTTATCCTCCCTTGAATTTCGGCCTTCTTTATTTCACCTTCCCTCTGAAATTCGCCTTAGATATCCTTTGGTTACCTCAGTCACTTGTAGATATTCAATATGCTCAAGTGTGATTAAAATGAGAGATCCTTGCCTCTTATTTATACTTTTATGTAGCTTCCTCAAGGGGTTACCTTCTAACCATTTTAAACCACTTTCCTTATTTTAGGGCTAACCCACTTCTAACCACTTGTCCACTTAGTGATTTATTTTGTATCCACTTTGACTTATAGAACACTCATCACTTCACTTTATTATTTAAATAATTTATTCTTTGCAACCACTTTGACTACTTTGACCTTTTGGGGCTTCTAGATGACTCATGAGGGTTCTCCAACTTCACATGGCCATAACTCTCCAACTGTGAGGAGTTATGTGATGTTCCACATACCACCGGAAATGGCATGACATGTAATATCCATCTAGAATAGTCTTACCTTCAAATATATTAAAACTCATACCATTATACATCAAACAAACTTGGGTCCATTACCCAAACCTTTGTGCTACCAGAATTCGCTATCGAACTTTCTTCAAGGGTTGAAATCAATGACAACCAACCAAAATAATCAACAACACCATCAACACATCGTCATAATTAATAACGATACATAATCAACACATTAACATGATTAATAGCGACACATAATCAATGCATTAACATAATTAATAACACCACATAACCAATCACATCATTGTAATAAATAATGACACATAATCAACACATCATCATAATAAATAACGATTCAAAATCGACGCATCACCATAATTAATAGCGACACATAATCAACACATTAACATAATTAATAACGACTCATAATCGATGCATCATAATAATAAATAACGACACATAATCAACACATCACGATCAACTGAAGCAACATTGCTAATATTCAATCAACATATCTCAAGTGATAATATAATGAAACTACCCGCCCAACATATCATGCATGGTTAGGACCTCCAAGACACATAAGCAATGCTCAAGTCTAGGATTCATCCAATTGATTTTTACCACTTAAGGTCTCAGGACTGGTGATTGTTCTAAGGAACAAGGAGGTATCTAGATCCCATTAATCAATCATAATCCAAATTCCAGACTAGTTTCATTAATCATAACTAAACATCGTTTCATCATAGTGCAAGGAACAATCTAATTTACTTAATTCATCATTTGTCAATAAATAAGTGCAATTAAGTAAGAAAATAAGAACTAAGGATTTAAAAAAAATCTACGAAAGCATAGGTAAGATTCCAGCACTAGGTAGAGATCTATTTACGCCCATCTTTAGAACCTTGCCTAAGTTAAGTTCATTTATGTCAAGCATCATTTATTGATTACATCGAGCTACTGTATCAAGTACCATTCTTATGTAGAGCAACTAATAATATACCTTTAAATGACTTATTCTAATTAAGTAGTACTGTAAGATTTCAATATTAAATTTCATGGCCAATTACAAGTTACCGTAAGGAGATTGCACTTAATAATGATTTATTAGAAGACAAAGCTGCCTATATATCCATTAAGAATTTAAAATATCATCACACATCGAGCCTGTTAGCAACATTACTTGTCTTCGGCATAGGGATATCCGGGTCTGCAGGTTGCACGAGAAGCACCGAAGCGCAGCACACAGAAGAAGTCCTTTTCGGACTTAAAAATTAAGCGAGCGGGCATCTCATTCTTCAGCGGAAAGGATTCAGCGAAAGAGCGGAACAACGATTGATGGGAAATTGCAGATTAACCTAGTCTCGTCGAGTATAGTGCTTAAATCTTTAAGGAAGTCAACGGTCGGAATCATTCAGGAGGCACTCGCGAAGCTACGAGGGCCGTTGATCGCAAGTAGTTCAAGCGCAGTGCTTTTTCTCTAGCTCGGGGTTCGTAAGTTCGGAGGGTAGACTATGTCTTTGGTTGCGCGAGATTGCGAGTTGCGAAAAGTGTCCGAAGAAGGTCAATCGACGCTGACTATCACGTCTCGAGACTTCGCGAAGGGAGGATGCCAAAGTCTGATACTCCACTCGCGAGGTCACGAGTAGCGAAGGGTGCTAGTACTTGGACCCTAGCCAACTGTCACATATGGAGAGCGCCAACCAGAAAGGGGGGCCCGACCCATATCGCCGTCCCAGGAAGTGGGAGTTGAAGAAAAGGAGCCAAGGGTCTCCGACTCGCGAATCGTGAAATGAAAATCACTTTTAAAAGGCGAGCCCACAATATCGAGGAACAATTTCATCCATCCATCTAAATGGGACACCTGGCGCGCGATTAGGCTCCCCGCCTTTTCGCCTATCGCAGTTTCGAAGCACAAAAAACGGCTCCATCATATCCCGATACGTGAAGTAGCGAGAGCATTCAGGACCTGGGGCCAACAACAGCGTCGGGTGAAGTTAGGACCATTAGATTTGAAGGACGCGTGGCGCCAGATTAATGTCGTCTCAGCGTTTTGCTCATCGCGATTCCAAGAAGCAAGGATTTACTCCTTCCGTTCGCGAACGCCGAAATCACTTTGGGGATAAGCGCGCGGTCACAGCCCATGGTCACTTGTGAAGGAAAAATCTATTCAGGAAGGGCCGAAGATGCCATGCATGATTCACAGAAGAAATTTCCGCGACCTCCAAGTGCCATTTGATCCGACCTCGGTCCTGGTTTTCGCTTGAAGTAAATGAAGGTGAGAAAGGGTGGTTGAAGCCTCTCACATTCATTAAATGCGAAGGATGTAGGGCCTGGAAAGAAGACTGCTCGAGAGAGTCCTGTATACTCATTTCTTTTTAGAGAAGCCATGCCGAGTTCTCGACCAGCCAGAGGAGGCCTGCACATGCTAGCTCAGCATTTACTGGCCCAGCTACTCCTCCCCTGCAGAGGCCATGCGAAGTTAAGGAGATGTCTGATGAAGGACTTCCACCCGAAGATTGATTGAAAAGATGCTACGCCTTGGAGGGTGAGCGCGCCTCTGTTGGGCAAATCTGCCCAAGTATATGTACTCAGTTTTGGTATTTTTGAAGGTATCGATGGTAGAGCGAAGCTCCCGATTGAAAAGTTCTAGCATAGACTCTAGTTCTCTGGTAATGTATTGGTATGTAAGATTTCTTGTTCAATAATAGACAATCTTCTCACTCCATCTGGTTTTCATCTTATGCTAAGAGAGTTCGTTGTCGACTGATTCGAATGAATCATGGAAATTCCATTATGATAAAGGATTTATTGTTGCGTTATTGTCTTCTCTGGTTTTCTGCATTTGAATGTAAGAAGATCTTGCGTTTAGATGCTTTCCTCTACAGTCTGTTAGAGACCTGATGTTTACGACAGACCCTTGCATCTTTCTGATACAAGTCTTCCCCCTACTCACCCTTACTACAACTTACTATCTGAAGTTCATCTAAGACCTTGTTTGCCCATACATGCCTGTCCTAGTTTCTGAGATAGAGCCGTATCGTCTTGAGTTAACCTCCATTTGATCACCCCATTAAACAAATCGTGACATAAACTGATGGGCATTGGGCTCTGCTTCTGCTGCAATCCAGGGGTGACTTCTGACGCTAACATTTCTGGCGTTGTTGCCGGGGACGAAGTTGAAAATTTTCCCCAGGATTGAACGACATTGAGCCTCTGATTCTGAAGGTGCATCGGGTATCAGAGCCTTTGAAGATTGCTACTGTGCACCTGACGACTCCACTGTGATGACTCCACTGGAGCGAACCTGCTGTTTTAGTTGTGGCTTCCAGAGGCAGACACACGCGGTCACAGCCATAGCTTCCCCTAGCTACACCTGTAGCTGATCCGGAGGTGATTTTCAGAAAAGGAAAGGCCTTTGAAGGAGAAACTTCCACCGCTGAAGCAGGTAATCCGCTATCTCCTTCTGTAGAAACTCCATTTTCTTCTCCTCAGCTTCCCAGCAGACCGTTTTCTGAAGTTTCCCGTTTCCTAAATTTCGGGAGTGTTCCTGTTGAGCTTTCCCCTCCTGGTCTGGGATTGGAGGGAGAAATCCTTGTCACTCCCCTCTCTTATGAAGCTGTACCTGGACGTAGACCCATGACCGCAGAAGATTTCCCCATGTCTAGTTTTAGCACTCCTGCGCAAAGAAGAGCGCCTGCTGACTTGAGCTTGTTAGCCTCCTCCTTAAATCCCCTCTTGTTTCCCACTCCACTTCAGAACTCATTCCCGGTAGCCCCTTCGCGAACTCCTTCTCCTCCAACTAATATTCCCATGGCCGGTGCTAATCCCCCTCTGAATAGAATGGACGCCATAGTCGCTGCCAGGTATGCCCCCTTAGTCCTACCCCATCCTATGAATCCTCTCCCTGCTGGAGATTACTTGAAATACATGCCCAAGTTCACTGGAGAAGGGGATGTAACTGCTGAAGAGCATCTGGCTGCTTTCTACAGTTATGCAGACAACCTGAACATCGAAAATGAAGATGTCTGGATGAGAGTCTTCGTCCAGAGCTTGGATGGTGAGGTGAGAAAGTGGTTTAGAGGATTGGCCCCCGGATCTATTGCTGGGATCAAAGCCATGGATAGTGCTTTCTTGTGGCAGTGGGGAGACAGGAAGGATTTCATGTATTACATGACAGAGTTCGGGTCTTTGAAGAAGATGGATGGAGAGTCCGTCTCCGACTTCTCCAAAAGATTCAATAAGATGTATATCAAAATCCTTGCCGAGATAAAGCCTTCAGAAGCCTCAGCCAATATTTCTTATGCTAGTGCGTTTGGCCCCGATTTTTGTCTGTTATTGAGAGAAAGAAGAGCCACCACCTTAGCTCAAATGCAAGACACAGCCATAGAAGTGGAATCCAATGTATTAGCAGCTGACAAATTGAGAAACAAGGTCGATGTAGACAAGAGAAAGGGAAGGTCGGAAGCCTCAACTTCTGGACCAATGGGGACTCACCCTCAAGTGGATGAACTGACCAAGATGGTGAAGTCTCTGTCTGCAGAGATGGAGAGAATGAGGGTGGAAGGGAGGCAAATATACAAGGGCCCTCAGAACGCTGAAAATAAAGGAGGTTTCAGGAGGCCAAACAATTTTACTCCCACGAATGGGTAAAGAGAGAAGGGAAGAGACAGAGAAGATCAGAAAATTCAGGCCCCTTTCCAAAACACTTTTGTGGCCGAGGGGGAAGAAGGGGAAACAGGTGAGCTTGATCCTAAAATCCATTGCTTCGGAGACACTCCTCCTTTTCCTCATCTCACTCAATCTGCATACGAGGAGTCTCTCATGGACAGTCAGCTAAATGAATTGAGCAAAGGAGACAAGACTAGTGGGGGCCCAGGCAGGTATGATTTGCGTTCCAAGAGGAAGACAATAGCACCTGATGTCCCTGAACAGCCTACTAGAACAGAGAAGCCTGCTAATGAAGTAGTAGACATTCGCAGAGGCAAGAAGCCCCAACCCCTCTCTCCCATAATCCAGAGTCATGTTCTCGAAGTAAGAGAAATTCCAAAGCTTACATCTTCTTTTAATTTCGAGCATGAAATTCAAAAGATTAGAATTCCTGTACCCCTGACCAAGTTGATTAAACATGAAGAGTTCAAGAGACACTTCTATGAGATTTTACAGTTCGATACCTCATGCCTTCCCACAGATTCCATTAATATACAAGATGAAAATCCTGCAGTTATCTTAGGTCCTATGGTGGAAGATAGGAATGACTCATCCCCTCCCTTCTACACCTCCTTGAACATACATGACAAAGTACTGCACAATTGCCTGATGGATTCTGGGGCTTCTCACAACCTCATGCCCAAAACTATCATGGAAGAACTAGGACTAGAAGTCACCCGAGCCTATCATGACCTCTATTCCTTCGACTCCAGGAAAGTTCAATGTCTCGGGGTTATCAAAGACTTGGTCGTGACCTTGTTTCAGTTGCCTATGAAAAGTGTGGTCATGGATATTGTAGTGGCTGATGTCCCCCCCAAGTTCGGTATGTTGTTGTCAAGGTCTTGGATAAAAAGACTGGGGGGAACCTTGCAGATGGACCTCACATATGCTACTATCCCAGTGTTTGGAGGAGAGCATAGAAGACTATACAGAGAAGCCCAACTGGCCTATATAATCAGTGATGAAGCCAATCCTACCAACCATCCCATTTTCACCTTAGACATTGATTTGGGTTCCAGTTTACTACAACTCACTCATGCCCCCGAGCCTCCTCTTGAACTCAGAAAGCAGCCCACCACTCCTCGTGAACTTCCTCCCTCCACCACCCCCGTTTGGAAAATATTTTTTGATGGAGCCTGTTCCAGGGAAGGCGCTGGTGCTGGGGTGTTTTTTGTGTCACCTGTCCAGGAAACCGTTTCTCTGTCATACAAGTTAGAATTTGAAATCACCAACAATGTGGCAGAGTACGAAGCTCTTGTTCTGGGACTAAGAGCTGCGAGGGAAATGGGAATTCAGGAGGTAGCCGTGTTTGGAGATGCAGAGTTGGTGGTCCAATAGATCAGAAACGCTTATCATGCTAAGCACCCTCGACTCAGAAATTATAGAAATGAAGTATGGGACCTCATCGACAACTTCTTCTCAGCCTTCAAAATCTCTTTTATTCCAAGGGAGGATAATGCTGTGGCCGATTCTTTAGCCGTTTCAGCTAGCCAGTTCAAGGTCCCTCAACCGTCTATGGCCAAATATTATGTTGAGATAAAATATAGGCCCTTTGTACCGGACAATGTCAAGCATTGGAAGGTATTCGAAGATGATCTGGAAATTGAAAGATTTCTCCAATCTGTTGATGAGTTCTCTGCGTTGCACATTGATCAGGATCCTGACACAGAAGGTGACCCTCACCCTGAGGTGTTTTTGAATAAAATCGCTAACCACCAGATTATTCAGCTGCCTAGCAATCACATTCCGAGGGGACTTATTTCTTTAGAAAGATTGTTTGATGGGAATGATGTGGTAGTGAAGGGTAGGGTTTCAGATGAAGACGCTGATACAGCCAAGTGCAACATTGGCACACTGGAGGAGCCTAAGTTTGTCAAGCTGTCAAGCAGTTTGATCACAGAACAGAGGGACGAATATGCTGAGTTGCTGAAAGAATTTGCTGATGTGTTCGCATGGACTTACGAAGACCTCAAGACATATGATACGTCCATCATTGAACACAAGATCCCACTGAAGGAAGAGGCTAAGCCGTTTAGGCAGAATCTAAGACAGATAAATCCCATGTTGCTACCTATTATGGAGAAAGAGGTAAAGAAGTTGTTGGAAGCCCAGATCATCGTCCCCCTAAGATATTCCGAATGGGTGGCCAATTTGGTTCTGGTAAGGAAGAAAAGTGGAGAGATCAGGCTTTGTGTGGACTTCAGGAACCTGAACAGGAGCTCAAAGAAAGAAAATTATCCCCTGCCCAACATGGAACACATATTGTAGAGGGTAACCGATGCATCTAGGATCTCCATGATTGATGGTTTTTCTGGTTATAATCAGATATCGGTCATGCCTGAGGACAGAGAAAAAACAACCTTCACCACTCCTTGGGGCACATTCATGTATGCCAAAATGCCATTCGGACTGATGAATGTAGGAGCGACGTTTCAGCGAGCCATGGACATAGCCTTCATCGGGGAGAAAGACAAGTTTGTGGTGATATATCTGGAAGACATAACAGTCTTCTCAAGGTCCGACAAAGAGCACTGCTGTCACCTAAGGAAAGTCTTCTCAAAATGTCGAAGATTCAGCCTTTCCCTGAACCCCAAGAAATCTTTGTTTTCTATGGAGGAAGGGAAGCTACTAGGCCATATAGTATCAGCAGAAGGAGTGAGGATTGATCCTAGCAGAGTGGAGGCAATTTGGACCTTGTCGCTTCCCAGGTTGAAGAAGGAAATTTAGGCCTTTTTGGGAAAGATTAATTTTCTGAGGAGATTCGTTTCGAATTTCACTGAGCTGGTGAAGCACATCACAACCATGCTCAAGAAGGGGAATGAAGTAAAATGGACGGTCGAGCCCAGGGAATCTTTTGTCCAAATAAAAAGAGCATTGACTGAGGCACCTGTGCTGATCAGTCCTGACTATTCCAAAGATTTCCTAATCTTCTCTTTCGCTTCTTTCGATACAGTAGCAGCGGTCTTGCTGCAGAAAAATGAGGAAGGGCGAGAGCAGCCTATCACCTTTTTCAGCAGGGTGTTAAGAGATGCAGAGGTCAGGTATGAAATCATGGAGAAATAGGCCTATGCTTTAGTGAAATCTCTCAAAGCTTTCAAAGTCTATGTCTTGCACTCAAAGGTGACCGCTTATGTTTCTTCGACTTCTGTGAAGGACATCCTAGTACAACCTGACATAGACGGGAGGAGAAGTAAATGGATAGCCAAGATCCTGGAGTTTGACTTGGAAATAAGGCCTACCAAATTGATCAAAGGTCAAGGCTTAGCCAAGCTGCTTGCTGAAGCCAATTTCCAAGCTTTGGGGGTAGGTTTCATGAATGAATGCTCAGGAATTCAACGGGGTCGGTTGTCTGAAAAAGACCCTCAAGGGGAGCCCCCATTGGCTTGATGTCCTTGGTATAAGGATGTCATATATTTTTTGCAGGAGTTTCAACCCCCAGACAGCTTGCAAAGGAACAAAGCGAGAGCTCTGAAGCTCCGAGCAGTCAGCTACTGCCTTATTGATCAAATTTTATATTGGAAAGACCCCCTGGGGGTACAGTTAAGATGCATGGATCCACAAGAGGTCGACATGATCATGGTTGAATTTCACAGCGACTTATGTGGAGGGCACCATTTCTGGAAGGCCACAGCCCACAAAATTCTCAGAGTTGGGTACTACTGGCCCACCTTGTTCGCTGATGTCCATAGAGGAGTTAGAGCCTGTATCACATGCCAAAGATTTTCAGGAAAGCAACAACTCAAGTCTCTGCCTTTACAGCCTGTAGCAGTTTCGGGACCTTTCCAGCAATGGGGCCTGGATTTTATTGGAGAAATACACCCTCCTTCCAGTGGGTAGCACAGATGGATCCTGATTGCCATGGATTTCTTTACTAAATGGATCGAAGCCCTCCCCACCAGGAGTGCTTCCCACAAGGTAATCATTGAATTCCTGGAAGACCTCATCGCAAGATTTGGTTGCCCAAGGAAGATCGTTACAGATAATGAAACCTCATTCAAGGCTGAACCGCTAGTTAAGTTCTGTGAGCGATTCATAATCAAGTTGATTCACTCCACTCCGTACTATCCCCAGAGAAATGGTTTAGCAAAATCCTCCAATAAAAGTCTCATAAGGATCATCAAAAAATTATTGGAGGACAACAAAAGGGCTTGGAATTCAAAGTTGAAATTCGCTCTATGGGCTGATCGGGTGACTACAAAGAGATCTATAGGCACCTCCCCTTTCCAGTTGGTATACGGAGCAGAAGCTGTCTTCCCTTCCCAGCTGGCGATTCCCGCAGCGAAATTCTTCCAGGAGTATCGCGAAGAGCCTAATGACATGGTCAGAAGGATTCATCAACTAGTAGAAGTCCAGCAGGTCAGAGAGCAGGTGATGATCAGAGTTCAAGACCATCAACAGAGGATCAAGCAGGTTTTTGATAAGAAATCCAAGAAGGAGGAGTTCCAAATAGGAGACCTGGTGCTGAAATGGGACGCTCCTAAGCAAGACAAGGGCAAACACGACAAATTTGAAGCCTTGTGGATTGGGCCTTTCAAAATCTCTGAAGTCTTCTCAAATAACACGTATCAGCTACAAGATTTGGAAGGCGAAGAAGTTTTCAGTAGCCCAGTAAATGGGCATTTTCTTAAAAAATGTTTTGTCTGAGCCTTCATTGGCTCCCATGTTTTTTAAATATTTTCCTTTTTCTGTTCTCCGCTTTTATTTTTATTGTTTCGGCTTAGTAAATGACTCCATAGCCCAACAGTAAGGCACTAGAACTGCAAAATGAGTCCTTAGAGCATTGCAGGGACGACTCTATCCCCCACGGAGTCTAATGTTAGCAACATTACTTGTCTTCGGCATAGGGATATCCGGGTCTGCAGGTTGCACGAGAAGTGCCCAAGCGCAGCACACAGAAGAAGTCCTTTTCGGACTTAAAAATTAAGCGAGTGGGCATCTCATTCTTCAGCGGAAAGGATTCAGCGAAAGAGCGGAACAACGCTTGATGGGTAATTGCAGATTAACCTAGTCTCGTCGAGTATAGTGCTTAAAGCTTTAAGGAAGTCAACGGTCAGAATCATTCAGGAGGCACTCGCGAAGCTATGAGGGCCGTTGACCGCAAGCAGTTCAAGCACAGTGCTTTTTCTCGAGCTCGGGGTTCGTAAGTTCGGAGGGCAGACTATGTCTTTTGGTTGCGCGAGATTGCGAGTTGCGAAAAGTGTCCGAAGAAGGTCAACCGACGCTGACCATCGCGTCTCGGGACTTCGCGAAGGGAGGATGCCAAAGTCTGATACTCCACTCGCGAGGTCACGAGTAGCGAAGGGTGCTAGTACTTGGACCCTAGCCAAGGTCACATATGGAGAGCGCTGACTAGAAAGGGGGGCCCAACCCATATCGCCGTCCTGGGAAGCGGGAGTTGAAGAAAAGGAGCCAAGGGTCTCCGACTCGCGAATCAAAAAATGAAAAGCACTTTTAAAAGGTGGGCCCACAATATTGAGGAACAGTTTCAGCCATCCATCTAAATGGGACACCTGGCGCGCGATTAGGCTCCCCGCCTTTTCGCCTATCACGGTTTTGAAGCGCAAAAAATGGCTCCATCATATCCCAATACGTGAAGTAGCGAGAGCATTCAGGACCCGAGGCCCACAACAGCGTCGGGTGAAGTTAGGACCGTCATATTTGAAGGACGCATGGCACCAGATTAATTCCGTCTTGGTGTTTTGCTCATCACGATTCCAAGAAGCAAGGATTTACTCCTTCCATTCGCGAACGCCGAAAGCGCTTTGGGGATAAGCGCGCGGTCACAACCATGGTCACTTGTGAAGGAAAAAGCTGTTCAGGAAGGGCCGAAGACGCCATGCATGATTCACAGAAGGAATTTCCACGACCTCCAAGTGCCATTTGATCCGACCTCGGTCCTGGTTTTCGCTTGAAGTAAATGAAGGTGAGAAAGGGTGGTTGAAGTCTCTCATCATTCATTAAATGCGAAGGATGTAGGGCCTGGAAAGCAGACTGCTCAAGAGAGTCCTGTGTACTCATTTCTTTTCAGAGAAGCCATGCCGAGTTCTCAACCAGCCGGAGGAGGCCTGCACACGCTAGCTCAGCATTTACTGGCCCAGCTACTCCTCCCCTGCAGAGGCCATGCGAAGTTAAGGAGATGTCTGACGAAGGACTTCCACCCGAAGATTGATTGAAGAGATACTATGCCTTGGAGGGAAAGCATGCCTCTGTTGGGCAAATCCGCCCAAGTATATGTACTCAGTTTTGGTATATTTGAAGGTATCGATGGTAGAGTGAAGCTCCCGATTGAAAAGTTCTAGCATAGACTCTAGTTCTTTGGTAATGTATTGGTATGTAAGATTTCTTGTTCAATAATAGACAATCTTCTCACTCCATCTGGTTTTCATCTTATGCTAAGAGAGTTCATTGTCGACTGATTCGAACGAATCATGGAAATTCCATTATGATAAAGGATTTATTATGGCGTTATTGTCTTCTCTGGTTTTCTGCGTTTGAATGTAAGAAGATCTTGCGTTTAGATGCTTTTCTCTACAGTCTGTTAGAGACCTGATGTTTACGACAGACCCTTGCATATTTCTGATACAAGTCTTCCCCCTACTCACCCTTACTACAACTTACTGTCTAAAGTTCATCTAAGACCTTGTTTGCCCATACATGCCTGGCCTAGTTTTTGAGATAGAGCCGTATCGTCTTGAGTTAAGCTCCATTTGATCACCCCATTAAACAAATCATGACATAAACTGATGGGCGTTCGGCTCTGCTTCTACTGCAATCCAGGGGTGACTTCCGACGCTAACAGAGCCATAATGACATAACTCCCATACCGACTTACATATCGCATATAAGGATTTTAAGGAAGACCAAGTCTTAAATGAACAATACCAATAAGAAATTAATGCTGACGTAAATCCATTTAAAGAATTAAAGAACAACCCAACACTAATTAAGTAACCAAAGCCAACTTACAATTCCAATGGAGAAAATTAAGGAAGACCCAGAGTTATCTTAATGATAAACAATGACTTCTAGGCTAGCATAAAAATCCAACTACTATTAAGAGATCATGTCCAAATAAGTAATAAGCAAGGACTTCAAGTTACCCTACTTATACTTAAAAATGAACTAGAGGAGGATCTCTTAAGAAGGCAATTAATTAAGTCAATCGACCTTCCTTTAAGCTATGCAATGAAGAAGATTAGCAAACAACCATTATGTAAAGGATCCTATATTCCAACTATCATATCCAAGGGTAAGGAAAAAAACAGATTGCGTAATAATAATGTATACAAGTCAAAATATGATACTTAGCTAAAAATCTAACAAGTGGGAGGATCCTTACAGGGAGACCATTTCTCCTCATTTATGTTAAACCATATATTCACAAATCCCTACGCAACTATTATTTAAGGGTGGACAAAAAGACACCCAAGGGTTTTGGAATTAGGTGAAAGGTTAACACATGAGAATCCTCAACCATCTGGATTCTGGGCTAAAACCATGCCCTAAATCTGACAATTACATTTCAGAAATGATATAGATTAATACAAAGAGTAATTAGATGCGAATCTTAGCTAATGGTTAGCTAGGCAAAAAAGAATTGATTTTCTATTATTTCTAAGTGATCCCAAGTATCCAAGCGAATTAGGTGGTAAGGGTGTGTTATAGAAAGATTTGCCTCACCCTATGCAAATTTTCTCAGAAGGCCTTTTTCCATTTCCCTATGCAGACTTGAAGTCCCTTTTTGCAAATCCCAGAGCTAAAAACAATATTTTTCCACATATACGTGCCCTAACTATTCACAACATGCGTATATGCAGGTTGCACCATTACATAACGCATACATAAGGTTTTGTGCCCAAAATTAAAAAATAGTGTCGGGTTTCCATGTCACGTCACAAGATCCATGATCCTTGACCTTCCATATACCGGAAACATCCCGACTCAGTCCTTCAGTTCCATTTGAAGGCTATAAATGGGCCATATCTGAGCTATGGAAAAGCGGAGAAGAATTCAACTTTGACAGAAAATTTAGAGAAATTATTCACTTCATATTGAGTCTACATCCCTTTGTCCTTTTAAGTCTGAACACATTGTTCAGCCCCCAAGCTCTTCCCTACTTGATTGAGAACCTCATTGTCTCTCTTATATGAGCTTGCATTTGGTGGAGGATTGAATTGGTGGAGGCCCAACTGGAAGGGACTTTGTTTCTTGGTTCTGAACCGTGCCGACACAGAAGTTTGTAATTCATTCACTTCCGTTGATTACATTTTAATAGAAATACTCTTTTCTCGTCCAATTAATGTATTGAAAATATTTGAATTGTTATTCCATGGGCATATTTGTTATGAATATTGATGGACTATGCTATTGAATGTGATAACTTTATATATCATCACCATATGCTTGTGTTTCTTGGTTGTTGAGGACAAGTTGCAGGTTTATCGCTTTGAGTCGAGTGCTCAACGATGGAATTCATCGAACATTTGGACGAGGTAGGCTCCTTATCTTGTCTAGTTAACGTATTTGTTTATATAGCATACCTGTGATTGGAGTTGATTTCTACAGTCATTTCTGTCTGTTTTGGTTTACCCCATGCCATAGAGAGATTTTCCTCATAACAGGGCGAATACCGGGGATGCCACTGATGTGGAAACAGACAATAATCGATAACTGTTACGTTTTTAGAGAATCCAATAAAAAATGCAGAGCAATCCAAACTCAATCCGTCCATGGATACGGTGGTAAGTCCTGACATTTGGAATAGTTCATTGGACAATGAGGAGAGTTTCGTGAAGTAATCAAGCTCAAAGGGAAGTAGACATTGACACCGGGATGTGCGAGATAACCCAATTATTGTTGTGACTACAAATTTCGTTTTTAGATTAAGTTGACATGCAGGTCCTAAGGTGATCAAAAGGAAAAATAGAAATCACAGGCAACACTTACACGCGAGGCGACAAGGAGATACACCAACGTATCCCGATCCTAAGTCTGGGTTAAGCGTTCCCTTGAATTCTAGGCATCAGAAGTTGAACAAATTTTAATTAGGTAACAAAAGGCATAGTTATTGCACCAACCCAAGACACACACGGGAATAAATTTTTAAATAGACGGAGGCTATACACATGTGTGACTTCAGTCCTTCACGGTGGATGGTTTACGAGATTCACCCCACAAGTTCGAACAACCTCAATCTAAAATCGATGTAAACCACGAGTTCTCTACTGGAACAATTCATCTCAATGCACAGTGAAGACAAAGTCAGAAACCCTTCTAGTAGCATCATCAATTCGAAATTGTTATTGGAATCACACAGTATCAAACAAAAATGACAACTTGTGCCTTGAAGTCCCCATAAATTTCTTCAGGATAATCAAGCGAAAACTCAAAAATATACAAAACTACGAAAATTCATTGGGAAGTAGGTTACCAGGAAAGGGTTTTTATTATTATATTTTTTTCTCTTGCTATGCATACCCAGGTCATCGACAATTAGATTCAAGGCCAGCGTGTAGATTTAGTCTCAAATTCAGTAGCAACGAGATTTGCAGAGTCCCTAACCTTAAGTCTCCAGAATGATCATTAAATCTCTATTGATCTTGCCAGTTTGATTTCCACTTCGTATTCTAGGTAATATCATTTAAAATCTATTACATGACTCCAACAATTTCAAGGGCGATCCAAAAAGCACTGAACAAATAGGGAACCAAATTGGGTTAAAAATGAAAGGTAGTTGAATAAATTCCAATACTTGGAACAAGAATTTAAATGACAGTAATACCAGGAACTCATTTTAATATTACACAAAAACCATCCAACATCGTGACAAATCAATATTAGACTTTCAATCACAGTTTTGGGCAAATTTACAAGAACTCTATACTACAATAAAATATTAATACAAGTACAATTACAACTCAAATAAGAATATCGTAACTGACGAAGGCGGTCCTGAAGATGTCCTTCAAAAACAGACGCTCCTCCTTTTCTCCCGCTTGCTAATTGTTGAGACTTCACCAGTACCTCCCAACCAACGATAGGGGTACTCTTCTTCCCCTTAGTCCCCCAAGTTGCAAAGGGGCCATGCACAAAAATCCAGATATACTTTAGCTCCAAGCTTGCCTCGCAAGATAGAGCCACCACTCTCTCTCAAGCTGGGTATCCCAAATCTCACAAGTAAAACTAGTCAACCATATTTCAACAACATAAGTTTACCAATAACCAATGTCATCCCCTTTCCATCTAGACCATTTTCTTTATAGGAATTTCCTCACTGACACATCCCCACTTGCAAAAATAATTTTCTTTTTAATTAAATAATTTAGAATTATTCCTCCTCACACTTGTTACCCTCTCCCCAAGTTGCACAAGTAATTCCGCATATATATATTTTTTATTAAAAGTCAATTTCCCTCACATTTCCCAAATGCACTCCTTAAATCACTCCTAGTTGTCTCTTTATTCCCCATATTCCCATTTAATGACTGACGCTTTACTAAATCTGAGTTGAGTTAAAATATGAGTCTTCTTCTAGTTAAACTAGTGGTAGTTAGACTCTAGATAACATTCTATGCGTACACATATTCTCTCAGTTTTATTCCTTTCTTATCTTAAATTCCAATTTGGTATTTTCTTGCACACGTGTATTAAATCAAATCTTTAGGTTTATTTCATTTTACTTAATTCTTAAATTGATTTACCCCATTCATTTTTAATTTAGTTAATAATCTAGTTTAGTCTCCTTACAAGAACTTAGACTTAGGCGTAATTTTTTTGAATAGGATTAGACTTTCATTTGGGATTTACAATAAATAAATAAATAAATTAATTAAATCCGGCAAGGCCTAAAGATTTTCAAGGTTTACAATTATTATTTCAAGGTTTTCTAGGCCACCTAGATTCATTGACTCAAGTTTTATTTACGCGACATGTCCTTCAGACGCACTTTGTACTCCAAGGGTGCCACTCGCCCTTGACTAGTTTTGGTAGTTGTCCAACCCTTGGAGTCAACACTCCATTCAGGTGATCTTGTGAGAGACTGAGGGCGCTAAGGAATAAGGACTCCACCTTATTGCGCGCCCCTTAGAAATCTTCATGAGCAACTCTCTCAGTCCTCCCTCACGACATCGTGGACCTCTCGAACTAGGTAATCATTAACCTACAATTCGAGCCATGATGTGAGTGCTAGTAGGCTGTGACAGGGACGCTACCACACCTCTCCCTCAATATATGGTTTATGTGCATGGCCCCTTTACTCCTTATGTGAGTTATATTAGTAAGCACTCGTCAGCCTGCATCCATTAACAAAACACTGTCATTGATCCATATACATAATCATGCTAAATCAATCATTTGTCACATATGCGTAAAAAGAAACACTCAAACAAAACAAAATCCACTACCTGACTCAATCCAGAGTCCAAGGAGGTCCATTGATTCCAGTGGCATCCACCATCTAGCACGTGTCCTGCACACTCATGTAAACTCATCAATAACATCTGTCAATACATATATATCAAATGGCAATAAATCACAACCATCAACATCATCATAAAATCCATAATTGAAACAAATAACCATGCACTATAACCGGATCACTTGCACACAAGTGTCCTCAAAGAATAAGTCGATAACATGTGCTCGCAAGAGTGGGATGTTACATATTGTTTACTCTAGGGAGTAAAAGGGCTTACTGTTGGACATATTGTCATTGATATGTTGTCATTGATGTCAACAATTGATGCCATTATGATGTGATGATAAGTTGTTATGATGAATTGTCATTGTTCAGTTATCATAGATGAAATTGTCATTGATGTCAATAGTATAAGATTTAGCAGAGAATGTCAAACAGTATGCAGATATCAAAGCTCGGAAGGAAAAGCGCATTGAACATATGTAAAGAATGAAAATGTCAGACAATATGCAGAGATTAAAGCTCAGAAGGAAAAGTGCATTGCAGAAACACGATTAGATTAAGTCGTGACCGTCGGATATGCAAGCGTAGATCAAGGGCAGGGATTCATTGCAGAGCGCGAAGGGAAAATTAAACAATGTGCTAATTCCAATCCTGCAATTATTCTAGACCATCAGATTTTGTAGATTCAAAGATCGACGACCATGGTTGATCCACCAAATGATCACAATAAGTCCTGACCGTTGGATACGCAAGCGCCAGATCAACGAGAGCGAAAGGAGAATTAAACGACGTGTTATTTCCAATCCCTCAATTAGTCAGGATCTTCAGATCTTATAGATTAAAAGATCGACGACTGTGGTTGACTCACCAACAATCACACAACTTTAATTGCAGAGCTTGGATGATGAATTAAAACACTTGCAAATTATGGTTCCGCAATCCACATCGACCATCGATGGTCACTCGACAATAGATCTACGGTTAGCATCAGTTCCACTACCAATGAGTGGTTTCCATTGTGGAACTCGACAATAGTCTTAAAATTCATGCTAGTTGAGGACCCCACAATCATCCTTGATCGTTGATCTGCTTCGAGACCATTCTCGACCGATGGATCAAGTTGAGTGGAAGGATAGGATAAGTAAGGAAAAATAATTGAGATCTTGAATACCCGAATTCTCGATAGCCATTGGATCACTTTAAAGTGGAAGGATAGGATAAGAAAAGAAGAAGAGCCGTTGGATTTAAACCAAGGCAAAGCAACATCACAAACAGATTGAGCCGTCGACCTAAGATCATGATCAACGAACAACATTCATTTCGGATGAAAAGTTGTGAGGAGGTTACACTTCGGGGAATATCACTTCGGAAGAACTGGGAAGTGGAGAGATCAAACTACCCAAAGTATCGAAGGCTGAAATTTCGAAGTCACTCTCAGCCGTCGATCTGAGATACATTTCAGATACTATTCTGACCGTTAGATTGAGGAGAAGAATATGTGCCACATCGAGAGATCTATGTCAGTAGACCATGTCAGCAAGGACACGTGGCATAGTTAGATAATGACAAGTGTCAAGATGAAATCGACATTTTAGGTATGTGTAAATCATGAATCTGAGTGACATGTGGTAGCCACTCGGCCCATGCCATGTCAACAAGTGACGTGAACAAGTTACGTCACTCCAAGAGTTTTACTTTGGGGGTTTCACCACCAACAAATGACCTAAGTCCCGAAGTCCCGAAAGCTGAAGTCTCGAAGGGCCGAAGTCACGAAGGACAAAGTACCGAAGTCCTGAAGGTCGAAGTCCCAAAGGGACGAAGTCGCGAAGGACAAAGTCCCGAAGTCCCGAAGGGCCGAAGTCGCGAAGGATAAAGTCCCAAAGTCCCGAAGGGCTGAAGTTGTGAAGGACAAAGTCCTGAAGTCTCTAAGGCCAAAGTCCCAAAGGCTCGAAGTCACGAAGGACAAAGTCCCAAAGGCTCGAATTCATGAAGGACAAAGTCCCAAAGTCCTGAAGGTCGAAGTTTCGAAGGGCCGAAGTCCCGAAGTGGACATGAGTCATATGATCTAAAGAACACTTCTGGAGCATTCTCGACCATTGATCTAGTATAGTGGAAGGATAGAGTAAGTGGAATAGCCAAAGTCCCGAAGTGCCGACAGGTGTCAATCTCATTGAGAGATTAAAACGTGACCATTGATCTTGACAAGTGATCAAGCACTTATTTAGCTTAGCACCTGGTCACCACTTGCGGTTGTATGGAATAGAGAAATAAGGGTAAAATGAGGTAACACTTAAATTGATAAGCCTGTGGTTCTACACCTATGATCATATGAAAATGGTTTGAAAGAAGCGCCTCATACAGATTTAATTCGACAGAGAGTTAACACTAGAACAATACAAAGAATCGATAAGAAATCAAATATGACCTGTTGGTGAACAAAGAATGCAGCAGAAGCATGAGAATGATATGATGAGACGATACATGTCTGTGATCAACTCATGAGGACAAAAGAACCAACACATAATCATGATTAAAATAGAGTTAATTCACGAGCATTATGAATAAAGGATAAAAGGAAAAATGATATTAATTAAAGATTAATATTATCATTTAAATGAAAAGGTACAATGGTTCAAATATCAAAAGACACAATGATTCAAATTCACACCAGTTGGAAGACTATATAAACAAGAAGGAATGGTGAGAAGAGGTGTAGTTGAATTTGTTGAAGTATATATATTTATATATAATGGATTGAATGAAGACTCATTCTATTAGGTTGGTGCATGTTTACAAGTCGGGTCTTGTATGAGGATCATATTCCTCACATCTCAGTTGGATCCGAGATCAACAAGCTGGGACTTGTTATGAGGGTTGGATTCCTCATTTCTCAGTTGGATCTAAGAACTACAAGATGGGTCTTATGACAGAGAGACAAGTCTCTCATAATTGTTTGAAGATGATATTCAAAGATTGATCTTATGTATACATTCAAGTTAAATAAATAAATAAAGTATTTATTATTTTATATATATTGGTTGAGAAAATGAAATAAATATATGTTGTTCATTTAATTTGTGAAAAGTGGAAAATTGTCCAAAGTTTTGTGACACTGATTCACCCCCCCCTCTTAGTGTCAAGTATCCATTTCAACACTTACATCCTCGTAGATTTACCTTGCAAGGATTCTTTACTCTAGGGATTAAAAGGGATTACACCCCTAGAGGAGTAACAACCCTAGATCATACACAAGATACTCCATTAACTGAATTGATAAGTCACTAGTCCAATTGCATTGGAGATATAATATTCTTGCATTGGTATACACAAATTTTTGAAATATTGCAATTTTCTAAGTTGGATCTAATTCTAAATGTTATTGGTTTTTTTTGTGCCCTAAGGTCGTCTTGATTGTCCAAGTAATTATCTTTTTTGTCACAAATTAATGCTACAACCATTAGGGCTAATTCAAATCCCTTTCCCTTTACTTATTGTTCACCTTTCTGGTGCTTAAAGTCACTAGCAAGCTACCATAATTGTTCTACTAGTTGAATGCTATCTTTTGGGTGGATTGTTTGTTGATTTTGGTGGATAGAAATTTCTGCTATAGAAATTGTTTGTACAGTCATAAGGCTGTTACAAATCACTGTTGATAACACTACTAAAAACTCTTTTATTGCTGTCAAAATCTTCTCTCAATCATTGGAAGTTTATCTACTCATTGTTGACCTTATTTCTAAGTATCTTACCCTTTATTTTGATAGATAATTCACAGCTGATATAAATTGTTTACCGCAGAAAATATATTTCCATATCTCTGCAATTTTTGAGACATCAAGGTTTCTTGTTGATTCCCCATTGGTCGAAGGCTTTGTTTATCACCTATTGTCTTGTTCTGGGTAGGGATAACATTGTTTTGCAGGTACACAACTTTGGAAAATCATTTACCAATCACCAAGACTCTTTATCATGCATTTATCCATTTCATAATTCCAACCTCTAGGGGAATCCTCTCATACTCTCTCAATTTCCATCTCAATCCCCCTAGGGTCACCCGAGATTTCCCCCTTGTGGCAATTTTCATCATCACTAAAACGAGTGGAGTGTTTATCTAAGGTGAAAGTGGGTAAATACTTCCATAGTTATCTCACCTTTGTGGTTTGGGTTGGGTTTTGCCCAAGATACAATCTGTGCAATAACAAGGTCCACATTACCACTTGCCATCCTTCTATTTTATGCGATATTCTTAAATCATGCATTCATTATTCATTTGAGGGTTTAACCATGTCAACAATGCTACATAGAATCTCCTCATGCAAAGAAATTTCATCCAAATATGTAGAAAATTCCTTAAACAAAGTGTTCTCACCCCAAAGCCCTCCTCAAATGTGAAACAATATGCCTCAAAATATGAATAAGTGCATCAAATAATGCGTCCTCAACCCCAAGGGACCTAAAAGATGACATATGCATCCAAATATGTGAAACGTGCTTTGAACATTGTGCATTTACCCCAAAAGTCCTCTTCAAAGGTGAAATACAACTCCAAATATGTGGAAGTTCCTCCATCAGGGCATTATGTATCCTTTATTCCCTTCAACATGTCCTAGCGACCTCCTTTAAGAGAGCTAAGTGAACCTGTGACCATGCTAAGTGAAATTTTAGTGGTACATGGAAAATTTCCAAGTAGGGTGTTTCTAAAGTCGATAAAATCATGTTTGACTTGCTCAATAATCTGTGAAAAAATATAAAATATATAAAAGGTTGATTGATAAAAGATGAGATGATTGTTACAATGGGGGGGCTCCATATAAATAATCCTAAGGGTGCAACTTAGTGACTTTTATGAAATATTATGGCTATTAAGTTATTTTCTTTATTTTTATGATTTGTTACCTTTTGCTTCTTATTATATATTTTTTGTTCTTTCTTAACTTGTCCCTTTATGTATATAACATTGCCTTCCCCTTTAGAAATGTCAGTGTCTTCAAAGAAATCCCAAATGAATTTGTTTTCCCTTGTGGAGATTCATCTTGATTTTGGATTTGTTTTTGAATACGTGGGAGACTTGTTCATAGTGGAAGCATCATATTTGTGAGTTATTTTAGTGGATGCCATGAAATTCCTAACCCATATAATTTGAAATTCTTCTCATGCCATTTGAATTCCATAAATTGTTCTTGGAGGTTTGTGGTGTAGGTTCCCAATTGCATCAAACATTGTTTCTACTCCTAACACCATGTACATTCCACTCCACTAAGTAGTAGAGTGTAATATCTAGTTTGTAGTTCCACTTTTTGTATCTAGAAAGAAACCTTATGGCACCATCATAATCCTTTGACTTGTTGACCATCAACGATGCTAACCATGAGATATTTCACAAGGTATGTAAAAGGATTTATTTGTTTCATGAGATCATTATCCACAAAATTGTGTGTACTTCTAGGGTCTACAAAGATGGTGATATTTTTACTCATTATGCTTCCCTAGAATTTTATGGTCCTTGGTTCCACTCTTCTTGTAATTTCCACAAGAGATATAATGGGGTTTCCATCCTAATTATTATATATAGTACCATTGTTCCTCAAATGAGTGTCACATTATTTTTCAAATTCATATGTATATGATTTTTGAGTGTTGCATTTGTGTCTAGGTGACCACTTGTCTCCACAATATCTACATTCAATCTCCTTTCATTGTGAATAAACCTTGTCAAATCTTTGTAATGATGACCTTTCAAACTTTTTTCCACAACTTTTGTCTTACCCATGGCTACTTTCATGGTCTTAATATCACACAGTTTTAATTCATTATGGATGTGTGGCTTTAGTCCGATTACAGATGATCAAATTAGACACTCTATTGATATCCTAGGAACTTGTATATCCAATGTTTCCCAACCACATGTAAATTCATCCAAATTTCCATTTTTTTGAAGTCTAGTGGGTTCTATAAAAGTGCATTCCTCTTTGATACCTTAGAAGCTTGTAAAGAAATCAACCTTGAATGTATTCCAACTAATAAAAAAGGATGATCTTTTCCACCACATGTACCATTTGTATGCTTCAAATTCTAGTTGCATGAACAAATACTTGATTTTTTTGTCATCGTTATCGACATAGTAGATTTCAAAATATTCTTCTACCTTGTTAAACCCTCCTACGCATTGTTTTTCATTTTCTTCAAAATTTGATAATTTTAGTTTTTCTCTCATTGGGTACACAAAAATTGGTTGTTCATATAGGGTGGAAATTGGTTGGTGATTACTAAGTCGCTAGGGGGCATGTTGATCAAATTCATCATGATTCTTATTAACTATATTTTATTTATTTATATTTGTTCTTTTTGTAGCTCACAATGGTTTAGAGAAATTTATTTCTCTAATTGGTCATGTTTCTCCTAAAATTCATTCCTAACTGCATCACGCTTTGTAGCATTAATATTTTGTTGCTATTCTAATCCCTCCAATCTTGAATTTATATCAACCATTTTTCTAGTCACGGGTGGGCTATTTTTACACTCAATTTTGACCAAGTTTAATTATGGTTATATAGCCTTATACTTTCCTTTCATTTTCTAATTTGTATGGATAATTATGCTGGTTATGGTAGCTATATATATTACTCAAAAATTTGTACTTTTTTTCCCCTAATGATTTAGTTGTTGGCTGTATAGAGTTATGGTTGTATGAAGCACTATGGATAGATATGTGGATGTATGATTTCTAGTTGATGGTGTATGGATGTGATGGCGGTGTGATGGGATTCTTATTTTTACAGTTATGCGATCACGAGCACATAGTATGTTGAGCACAATAGTTGTGTTGATGGTGAGTGTGGAAGTACGATGACAGAGTATGATGAGCGTGAAAGTACAATTTTATGCAGTTGTTGCATGGGGGTGTACATCAACAATGAAAGCTACAACAATGTACGACGTTGGTTTTTACATAGAATTGTATGGCAATAACTATATGTTAGTTCTGATATTAATGGAGCTAATAAAGTCACATTTGACTTGCTCAATAATTCGTGAACAAATAAAATATATATAAAAGCTTGATTGATAAAAGAGGACATGATTTTTACAATGGGAGGGCCTTGTATAAATAATCCTAAGAGGGGACTTTGATGAATTTTATGAAAGGGTATGACTGCTAAGTTATTTCCTTTATTTTTATTATTTATTATCTTTTACTACTTATTATATATATTTTTTATTCTTTCTTAACTTATCCTTTTATGTATATAAGAGTTTCTTCCTTATGCTCATTAACTCCTTTTTTGCACCACATGCCATGTTTTTGGGTCTCCAACAAGGTAGGGTGTTTTCTCCTTTAGGTCTTATCTGATTACCTTGCCATAAATACACCTTGGACATTTCTCAAGGTAGGGAATCCTTCATCTAGGTTCCTTTAAGCTCATATCATCCATCCATGTGGTCCTTGGACCCTAGGTACCATCCATGTGTAGGGCACTCCATCAAAGATGAAACCAAGTAGTGATACATACCACAAAGTTGCAACTTGGATTATTTTCAAGTATTTTCAATTGTGGTTAGAAGAGAATGAAGCCCATGAAAATGTGAAATGAGCCATGCATTTTTAGGTGGTAAAAATCTGGATCAATATAGTGACAACACTCGAACCCTAATAAGGTGCAAGAGAAATTCACATTCTTTGATTAATGTACCTGCAAGGTGAATCAAAATTATGGTTGTTTGTGAGGGGATGGATAAAAAAATTCACATCCTTGTCACATGCTACATTATGTTTTCAATCCCAATTTATTACAAAGAATTTGAAAACATTCATATAACTACTCATTCTTAAGGGGATCTACAAACAATACATGATCCCAAATGCCAAAAAGAGCACATAAAAAGTTAATCTACTACTCACAAACATCAATATTCTTCTTCCTAACTTACTCTACAATAAGTAGAATGCGATGCTAAGTGAAATCAAAGAGTGTTAGGTAGCTAGAGAGGTAGTGGGGGGGACCAGAGGTCCCATAATGATAATATTGGAGGTCATTCAATGTAATATGGACTAGGTCCACTATATTATTAAATAAGGCCCACTATGATAGTTAGATATAATAAATGGGTAGTTAGATATAATAAATGTAAGATGACTTCTTAGAAGGTTCTACTTCTAGAAGATTCCTCCTCTAGAATGTTCTTAGCTTATGGTAGCACTATATAAAGGGGTTCAAGCAATGCAATGGGATATGAAGATAAGTATTGTATTTGGAGCGGTAGCTCAATAGGAGGATGCCCCCTTGAAGAGGCAAGTGAACATGAGAGGATCCCTTCCATAATAGGATCCATTGTATTGTGTTGACCCACCTCAATGGTTTGATATAATAAAGTGGTGGTTTTCTATATTGTTCTATGAATATTTGTGGTGTTTCTGTATGAAATTATTTGGTTCATAACAATTTGTATCAGAGCACTTTCCTTGGCAGGAAGTGTGGGCAAATATTTTTATTTTTTGCATATTTATTTTTTCGGAAAAAAAGAGGGTTGTGACATTATGAACGATTTATATATGTTTTGGTGAAAAATTTGAAAGAAATGGTTGTATATCTAAGTTCCTCTCCGAAAAACACCCAAGTTCAAAATTTTTTTGTCTGAAATGGAGTTTGGGAAGTCAAGTTATTTGCATTTTAAAATCTACAATTTCCAGTTTTTTTTTTTTTTTTTCGCAGACGACTGCTTGATTTTTCTGATTTGTGTAGCATCTGAGGATGAATTTTTCAAAATAAAGTCAAGATATGAGTTCCTTTCACAATTTCACCCAATTTCAAAAACAAATCGTCCAAATCAGAGCTCTGGAAGTGAACATCATGCCATTGTACTTCCTCTTCTGATGAACCCTTCTGAAATTCCGACCGTGCCAAAGAACTATTAATTAGATCCGACGATCCAAAATCCACCTTGGACATTCTTAATAATCTTATGGGATTAATTATTCCATAATACATCAAAATCCCACTTTTAATCTCGTAATTGTGTATCCCTTATGATTGTTAATTAACCCTTATTTAATTTAAAATCCCAAGCATTATTCCATTTTGACTTAGTTAAGTTTACCGATCTAGTAACATCAAGAAATTACTCTTTCATTTACCTCGGGAAGTCCACGTCCCAAGAAAAGGTTCTTGGTGCTACTTAAATATCACACCTATAATGATTATCTTATGATACAATTTAATTAATTATATTATAACATAATCATATTATATTATAATATCATTAATTAAACTATAATACAGTTAGGTTCATTAACCTTGATTAACACATAAATCACAAATCTTGGCTTACACTTTCCCACCAAAATCTT
>ML808118.1:0-25875 GCA_009831015.1 Picea engelmannii | reverse complement strand
GAGAGAGAGAGAGAGAGAGAGAGAGAGAGAGAGAAATTAGAATATATTTAATATTATATATTATCTCAGGTATAATATCCAAGCTATCGTACTTCGAAACATTCAGAGTTTAATCATGCATGCTCCTCTCGTTTGTCCGACAACCAATTACGAAAGAGCATAATTTAATATTATAAATTGTATGTGGGGTCTTTTAATACCTTATCTATCATGCCTTGTAACCTTCAGAGTTTAATCATGCGTTCCCTTCTCGTTCATCCGACAACCAATTACGAAAGAGAATAAGTTAATATTATGAAATATGTGTGGGCATTTTAAAACTCATGCCATCACTCCGAGAGCTTCGTTCTTCATTCAAACATTCCCCTCCCTTTACTCCGACGACCAATTACAAAAGATAAAATATTATATTAAAAAATACTTGAAATGTCATAACGCTTAGGCCATCACTCTGATAGCTTCATACTCCATTCGTGTGCTCCCATTTCCATCCTCCGACGGTCAACTCCGAAAGGAAAGGATTTATGATAATAAAATATATGTAATACAACCTACAATACTAAGGCTATCACACTCTAATTGTGTGCTCCCTTCTACTTGCTCCGACAACCAAACTCTGAAAGGGGTTCGATATTAGTTTTTAATATTATAATATTTAACAATGATACCATAGGCCATCATACTCCAATGAATTCGTCCCTTCTCTTTTATCTGACGACCATGCTTTGAAAGGGAGTTTAACACACACATATATATATATATATATGTTGAGAAAGAGAATGGTAATTGTATTTTCCATGCCTTTAATAAATAAAAGAATATAATTGTATTTTCTAGAACTCTTCCAGCAGAGCGGCCTATGTAGAGCATAAATATTGAAACAAGGAAAGTCAACATTGTAAATGTGTTGAACCTGCACATAATAGATCTTGCTAAACAATAATACACACATTTGCAGAGAGAATTGGAGAAAGACGAAGAAGAAGAGAAAGAATGGAAGAATTCTAATTAACCGTTGTGAATAATGAATAATTTACACATGATATACTCTATATAAATCAATGAGTTCGACTTTAGGATAACCAATGCACCATAGTGTTGGTCTAGAGTGATCTGGACACACACCAGTAGTTACAGGAGTGAATTGCCACCTAGTCTAGTCTCTCAGGCAGTTACGAGAGTGAACTGCCACCTAGTTGAGTTAACTAGTCAACTAGTCTTCAGTTAATTGACCGAACATAGAGTAGTGAGGAGTTAACTTAGGGAATCAAGGCTAATGCGCCACTTTGGTGATGATACCAAGGCAAGGTCGAGTTAGCATGGTGATGATCCCAATGTTGCATGGTGACAAAACTAATGCAACATCTAAACTCAACTCAACTAGTCAAACTGAAGTGTCAACTGAAAGAGAATATTCTCCAGGTGGAATATTCTCCCCTAAATTATAGGAGACTAGATAATGACTAATTATGGCTAATAAAAAAGGAAAAACCTTAGGAAAAAGAAATCCTAGGTGTGTGTGAAGTAACTCCAACACCCCCCCTAAACATCACTATGATAAAAATAAATATTGGGTCTCGTCAACGAGGCCATGTTAGGTACCCAAGTACAAAAGATACACTGAAAAAAAAGTGAGGAAAGAGGGAAAACCTCATGGGAAACCCCCCCCTCAAGGTACATTGTATGTAAAAATAAGAACTACAGTTGCTAGGCAACTGTGTCCTTCACTCCAAGACGACTTCGCAGAGAATGGAATTTCTGCTCAGTGAAGGTCTTGGTGAAGATGTCTGCCATATGTTCTACTGAAGGATAGAACTGTAACTCAATGATCCCCTCGTATACTAAGTCCCGGATGTAGTGCATGTAGATCTCGATGTGCTTCATCCGCTGCCTCTAAACTGGATCTCTATAGAACTTCAGAGTGCTCTAGTTTTCACACCAGATGACGATCGCTCGATGAAACTGAATGCCCAAATCAATGAGAAAATGTTGTAGCCACATAGCCTGAATGGTTATGTTAACTACCCCTCTGTACTCTGCCTCGACTGAAGATAGAGAAATGACAAATTGCTTCTTGCTCGACCAACAGATAGGCCCAGAACCAAGATTGAGTGAGTAACCAGATGTGGACTTGCGATCAATGCTATCGCCAGCCGAGTAAGAATCAGTAAACCCAATGAGATCTAATGTACAGTCTACTGCATAATGAATCCCAAACGTGATGGTGCCCTATACGTATCGAAGGACATGCTTTGAATCTTTCCAATGTAGCTCATGCGGCTCCTGCATTAACTTGGAAACTGCACCAACTGCATAGGAGAGGTCTGGTCTTGAGTGTGTGAGATACAACAAGCTCCCCAGTAGTTGTCTGTAAAATGTGCTGTCAACCAATGGAGTCTCCCCGCCATCCTCAAGTTTGACTCCTGATAGGAAAGGAGTCGGAGCAGACTTGTAGTCTGTCATGTGAAATATCTCAAGGAGATCTCGTGCATACTTGGCCTGAGACAGTTTGATGCCTGATGCATTCTGACTGATCTCGAGTCCAAATAAGAAGTGTAGCAGACCCATGTCCATCATCAAAAACCTGTCATGTAGAATCCTCTGGATTGCAGTAATCGCTGAAGTCGAGCACCCAGTGATCAACAAATCATCGACATACATAACTAAAAGTAGAAGTGAATCAACCGTCCTGAGCATGTAGACATTCGGGTCTGATTTACAACGTCCAAATTTCTATGACAACAGGTAGGAGTCCATATTGGCATACCATGTCCTCGAAACCTACTTGAGGCCATAAAGTGACTTCTTCAGTTGACAGACCAAAGATGAGTCCTGCATAAATCCCTGAGGATGCTCCATGTAGATATCCTCAGAGAGATCACCATGAAGAAATGCATTCTTCATGTCCATCTGATGGACTTCCCATCCCTTGGATGTCTCAATGGCAAGGGCCAATCAAATGGAATACATCTTCACTACTGGAGTGAAGGTCTCATCATAGTCAATACCATGAACCTGCTGAAAGCCTTTGGCAACAAGCCTGGATTTGTATCTGCTAATCTATCCATCCGCTGCACTCTTGGTCCTGTAGACCCATCTACATCTGACAAGTTTCCTCCCAGAAGGAAGGGGAACCAGATCCCAAGTCTGGTTCTCGAGGAGGGATTTGTACTCCACTCCTCCTGCATGGAGGATTTCCAAAAGGGATTTCCAGCAGCCTCGCCATAAGATTATGGATCGGAAGACTAAACTAAGAAAATATGCCTGGAGGGAATTGGTTCAGTGGCAGTGAGTGCAATAGGAGGCTCCTTGAAATCAAATCGATTCCTCCTAGTATCGGTTGGATCACCAACGAGATCCCCTGCATCCTTAAGAGTATTCTGTGCCCACTTGGGCCTCTGCTCTGGCTCTGCAACTGCATCTGGATGCTCTGACTCTGCATCTGACTGTACTGACTCTAAATCTGAATTTGAATCATCCAAGTCCTCTAAATCATAACTCTCATATGAATAAGAGTCGGCATGTGCATGCTCATCATCTTGAACAGGTGGAAGAGTGAAGGTGTCTGCATGTGGCTGCTGAGGTACATGCGAGACACTTTCCTCGAATTGGATACTACACTCAATGATGAGCTAGTCTGAGGAAAGATCAATAAGCCGATATCCCTTCACACCGTTGGGGTATCCAACAAAAATGCACTCAGTGCTCCATGGATCAAGTGCCTTCCTCTTTTCAGAGGGAATTTGGGCCCATGCACGTGAACCAAAAATGCGAAAGTGGGTCACTTCCGGTTTGAGGCTGTTCCAAGCCTCATAGTGGGTCTTATCCTTGACAGATCTATAGGGAGATCTGTTTTGGATGTATGTTGCACAGTTAAGTGCTTCGACCCACAGTCTCTGTGGTAGTGACTTTGCAAGCAACATGCAAGATGCCATCTCCTTTAGAGATCTGTTTTTTCGCTCAGCAACTCCATTTTGCTGCGGAGTGTAGGGAATTGTATGATGAAACTGAATCCATGCCTCATGGAAAATATTATGGATCTCATGATTTACATACTCTCCTCTATTATCAGTTCATAGGACTTTGATCTTCTTTTCGAACTGTGTCTCAACCAGGGCTTTGAAATCTTTGAGGTGTTGAAAGACCTCATATTTTTGCCTGAGAAAGTAGATCCATGTAAAACATGAGAAATCGCAAACAAAAATGAGAACAAACCTCACTTTGCTGATCGATGGATGCGGAAAAGGACCCATGAGGTCACTATGGATCAGATCTAAAGGTGCGTAAGCTCGCCAAGACTTCCTTTGTTGAATTTCTCTTGAGGGTGTTTTCTGAGAACACATCCCTCACATACTCCCTTGGAGAAATGGATGTCTGGTAGACCATCAACTAATTTGTGCTTGCTAAGCTATTGCATGTATATGAAATTCAAATTTCCAAACCTTTCGTGCCATATCCTACTACTTTCATCAACATGAGTAAGCAGTAAAGTAGAATCAGGTTCAATGAATTCAGAAAAAGTATACAATCTAGACTGATGATTTACCTCATCGGTGGAAACCCTGGAGTTGGTTTGCATGTCGTAGATGTCCATGAAATTTGGTGTGAATATGACTTTCTTTCCAGTGCCGAAATTCGTCATCTGATACACGGAGAGAAGGTTGACATAAATCTTGGGAAAATGCAGCACATTCTCGAAGCTTCTGTTGGTGAGTTCAATCCTTCCTTTTCCAGTGACTTCGACAGAAGAGTTGTCCCCCATCAGAATAGGAGGACCTTTGCATGCATCCAATGAAGAATAGACTACTTCTGAGGCAGCCATGTGATGTGATGCTCCTGAATCTACGATCCAAGCATCGAGAGAGGAGTTGATGGAAATCAAGGCATGGATAGAATTGCCTTTCTTGGAATTCAGATCTTCTGGCTTCTTCTTCTTTGCACCCTCGGAGATGCGATCTCCAAGTTTGTTTTGCTGAAGTATTTGAAACATCATATCTATTTTTTTTTTTCATGCATGCAGATTCCGAATGGAATCCTTTGTGACAGTACGTGCATTTCTCTCCTTTTCTTCCCTTTTCCCCTTTGGATCCAGAGGCATCGGTGAAGGGTTTTATGTACCCATCCTTCTTTGGATGTGCATGAGATTTCCATTTATATTTATCTTTGGATTTATGATATTTGTGGCTACCATCATGCACAATGAGTGCATGTGCCCTTGGGCCTTTGATTGTGCCCATGTTGATGAGCTTGGTTTGCTCGTGTCAGGGATTCAATAAAGTCCTCAAGAGAAGGCATCTTCCAAGTGGCTCCAGAGGAAAATCTGATAGTATGGAATGTGGATATGAATACAGATAATTCAGGACCAATCTTGAAGAGAATGGTGAGAACCATTTGTTTCTCCTCCGTCAATTTATCAACCCCGCAAGCTTTGAGTTGCGACAGTAAATCCTTGAATTTTGTAAAGAAATCTTGGATATTGTCGAAGCTTTTTAGATCCAATGTGAGCAGCTACACCTCCAACACGTGTCCCCTCATCTCATCCTATTTTCAAAATATCCCTTCCAAGGTTTTCCAGGCTTCATTGGGAGTCTTACAGGAAGATATGTGAAAAAGGAGATCAAGAGAAATAAGACTGCAAATTGTTCCGAGTGCCTCATCCATGCAATTTAAGTACTTGGATTTTTCTATGGCTGATGTCGGCTCTGTATCTATATTCATGGTTAACCTGTACAACCCTCTGGATCAGATATGTATGGCTATTTTCTCCTTCCATGCAAAATAGTTGTAAGGTGTAAGAATGAATTCATTTTGGAATTCCATCTTTTTGCTGTCTTCAATCTTTTGTACCTGCAAAAAATTTTGGTGTAGCTTTTGCTTAGCAGTCCATTGGCTCTGATACCATGTAAATGTGTTGAAATTGCACAGAATAGATCCATCTAAACAATAATACACACATTTGCAGAGAGAATTAGAGAAAGAAGAAGAAGGAGAGGAAGAATGGAAGAATTCTCATTAACCGTTGTGAATAATGAATAATTTACACATGATATACTCTGTATAACTCAATGAGTTCGACTTGAGGATAACCAATGTGCGATAGTGGTGGTCTAGAGTGATCTAGACACACACCAATAGTTATAGGAGTGAACTGCCACCTAGTCTAGTCTCTTAGGCAATTACGGGAGTGAACTGCCACCTAGTTGAGTTAACTAGTCAACTAGTCTCTAGTTAACTGAATGAACAGAGAGTAGTGAGGAGTTAAATTAGGTAATCAAGGCTAATGTGCTACTCTGGTGATGATACCAAGGCAAGGTCGAATTATCATGGTGATGATCCCAATGTTGCATGGTGACAAAACCAATGCAACATCTAAACTCAACTCAACTAGTCAAACTGAAGTGTCAACTGAAAGAGAATATTCTCCAGGTGGAATATTCTCCTCTAAATTATAGGAGACTGGATAATGACTAATTATGACTAATAAACAAGGAAAAATCTTAGGAAAAAGAAATCCTAGGTGTGTGTGAAGTAACTTCAACAAACATGGTTTATTCCTTTGCACAGAGAAGGAGGAAATTTCAATCTTCCCATTACTCACACACCAAACAAGAGGTCGTAGCTTTTAATATATGGATTTCACACCTTGTTATCCAATTATGAACACATTTGGCTGGTAACTTTGGGAATTTACCAGGGGTTACCAGTGTTTATCGCTCCTTCAAAATTCGATCAGAATACACATAGATATATGTATACATATATAAATTCGTGCAATCTTATTTATTTAAATTCTTTTTCTAGAACATTGCATTTCTTAGAGATAAGGTTCTCCATGGTAAAACTATGGTTTTACCAGAAATTACTATCTTCCCACTTTCATGCAATTCTTTGCTATTTTCAGGGAATAGTTACTATCTTCAAATCTTTCCCTTTTGGACATTAATTTACTATGTAATTTTTGATAAAATTCATTTCTTACCAAACACTAATGAAGCTTAGTTAATTTCAATGCATCCAATTCCTAATTTATTTTTATTTCAAATTAGGAACTTGAATTTTATTCCTCCTTCTTTGCTCATTATTTATTTTATAAATAATTTGTATTTCTTCAACATTTGGTTTATATTCTTAAGGACAAACAAGTATCTGAACTTCTCTATAATTCTGAAGCCTAGCAAATTTTTCCAAGCCAATAGAGTGGCCAATGCTAGTTGTCAAGCCTTCAAGTTTCTAACAGAAATTGCATTTTCCTAATTACCAAGCTGACCTATGAGGACTTTAGTGGCTTGACCTTACTAATACTTGGGGATTTGTTCATATAGGTTACTACAAGTATTCATCCAACACTCTGTTCATAATATAACTTCCTTTTCCAAACAGAGACATGAAGAATACCAACAACAAAATATGGTTTCCAAACTTTATTTCAGATTTCCCATCCAGCCAGACAATCAGAGTGACAATTCCATCATTTGAATAGGATAATAAATTATGCAATTATCTAGCACAGTAAATCCATAGTATGAAATAAAATTCTCATGACAATAAAAGACACGAAAAAATACTTATCTAAAACTTAGAAATCGTTGGCAACTATTGAAGGGTGTTCCACTTTCCTCCCAACCATAGGTACAACTGCTCTTGGTGTTTTCACAACTGGCCATCCCCTAGCCAGAGTATGATTCCATGAGAGGAATTCTTCTTTTACTCAACATATGAGAAATATGAAGGCGTCTCTCCTTCACCTAAAGGAACTCAACAAACCAAGTCTTAAATCCACCAAGAAAGGGGTTTGCTCTTACCACAAAGAGCGCAAGAAGTTGTCATACACAGCACAAAGGAGGCCTTTAACTGCCCAACAATCCCTCATCACCCTCCCCTCTTAGGTCCTTTGTGATTGCTCAACCAATCACTAAAATTTCGTGGCCCCATTTATCAACCTGATTTGGAGACAGTTTCCAATAACTCCTACACCTAGAAAACACATTTCTTCTCTTCTCTCTATTTTCTCAGAACCCGAGGACTTTCCCACACTCTTCTCCACTCATATTTGGTCCCCAGTCCCAACCGTGTGTGTCCTCGCTTATATACCCACGATTTTCCTATGTTTCTTTCCTTCTACAACAAGATTTCATGGGTCAAATCCCCCAATTCGTGGGTCAGATAAGAAACTTCCAGATGGATATTATGCCCATACTCTCATTGATTTCTGAGGAGGACCAACCAACCACCAACTTGACTAGTAATTAAGTTTTTCTGGGGGAGAGGATTGTTTTGAGTTTGAACATTTTTAATTCAACAATTTGTAATTCAGTTTGGCAGGGGTCATCTCAACCAGTCATGGTTCCCCTCATCATTACCTCTCATGGCATCATATCTTGTATAGGCAATCCCCTTCAACAGTTATTCAATAGTTTCCTTTTTATATTGATAACAAAAATATTCACATTACCTTCTTTAGAAAATGTTCGTCATTTCCAAGATCCATACATAATAGATATGTCCATAGTATTTTAGCAATAATATAATTATTTTTACAAGCTGGGGGAAACAAGGGTATTATAACCCTGGGAATCTCCCTTCCCACAAACCCTTCAAAAATATTGTTGGCTTTGACTTTCAGACATTATTATTTTATTATTTTTGGGTTTTTGGGTTTTTGGATATGTTATTTTCATAAATTTTAATGTCAAATTATTTTATTATTTTGGGCTTTGAATTTTGGACATTTTTATTTAATTATTTTTGGGTTTTCGGATAGTACGTACAAGTCTTTTTATTTGTTTATTTTATTTATTTTTTCTATTTTTTTAAATTTTTCGGACGAGGATATGGTCAAAACATTAACGTGGGCTCAACACTCCATACCTCCCCTGGCTCCACATACAAACTACAAGGGGAGGGGAAAAAAATATAAACCCCTTTCAATCACTTCTCACAATGCATGTGGGATAAATCATTAATCATATAATATCAATAGTGAATATTAACCCTAAGATGAGATCGATGGTTGATGAGTGCTCACTTTTGGGGGCCATATCTTGAGTTTCAGAAGGCCAAATTGGAAATGAGATGGCTCGTTGGAAATTTAGAGAGGTGAAGGACATGATGGTAGAGTTATTCTTTCTAGGTTGATAGAAACAATGTCTGAAAAAAATGAAAGAAAAAAAAGAGGAGGCACTATTTTGCTTGGATATTGGCCACACATTTGTTTTTTGCAGCCCATAACTCGAGTTTCTGAAGGCCAAATTGGGAAAACAAGAGCTAGTTGAAAAGATCAGGAGTTAAGGAATAATTTGAAATATTTTATCTTTCCTAACTAACATTAACAAATTCTAAGATTTTAATTATTGCAGCTATCAACATCTCATCTTTTATCAACTATAAATGAATTTATATATTTTCATTTTTGGCACTTTGAAAGGAATGGATGAAGAGGAAAATATTTCCAATGAAGACAAGTATACCAAGAAAATGAACAGTCTATAAAGAGGAATGGTTGTAACTGCATGGAAAAATAAGAGATGAATATTCCAAAAGAGGAACGGTCCCACGGGTACTGATGAAAAAGTGTTATAAATGCAATTTATCCCTTGGTGGTGGGGGCGGTGGGGGTGGATAACCCAGAATTGGGTTTTGTATAATTATTTATTAGTATTGAAGAGGGATTTGAAATCTTTTGTATTTTACTTATATCACAATCTAAGGAATTCATTTTAAAGGATGAATATACGGAAGAGTTGATTATGTTGGAGATATTACATACACCTAGGATTTTCCTTTAATTTTATTTTTCGATGTTTATTTGGCTATGTTGAGGGTCCCTTCGTATGAGATATTATCCCCTCATTGAGGATATTCTCCCCTATAAAAGGGTTCCAGATACCCTCCAATCAATTCTCAATTACCGTTCAGTTAGACTAGTTGAGTCAAGTGTTGCATGTCAATATTGGTTTTATCACCAAGTGTTGCATGCCAACCCCATGATCATCACTAGTAATGTGAACTTGCATTGGAATCATCACCAATAAGGAGCATTCCACATCTGTGAGTGATATCTTCCTCATTTCACTCTAGTTTGGCTAGTTAACTGATGTCTGCATGGCCAATTAACTAGGACTAGGTGGTAGTTGACTCCAGTGATTGCCGGTGTGTGTCATGTATCTTTAGAACACTCCTAATGTGCATTAGTTGACTGCTATGGAAATTTAGTTGTGTGATATAGAGTACATCAATTTTATTTTATTATTTCTCTCATTCGATTAATAGAAATTCTTTCATTCTTTCCTCCAATTTGTTTCTTCTCTTCACACCATTTACAAGTTGTGTACATTTGATTGTTAGCTAGATATTCTGCGCAGGAATCTCAAAAACTCTACATGGTATTAGAGCTCACATGATGCTAGCAAGGATCGTCACCAACACTCTTTTACATGTATCGGATATGGAACAAAGCAACATGAAAGATGTAATTTCCTTCACCATCCATTCTAATGCCATATAAATATTTTGAATGGAAGACATGAATTATACTCCATCTCAGGGTTAAAGGATTGTATCGGATAGTTATGGCCACATAAACAGAACCCACCTTAGCAATGGAAAAATCCAATTACCTAAATCACATGGACGGGGCTCATGGTCTCCTATGCATGACTATTTCTCCTAACCTATGGTTTCACATAAATGCATGCAAGACACCAAATGAGATCTGAACCATCCTGGAAGGACTCTTTAGAAAGTAGGATGAAATGAGGGGCCATTTGCTCGAAGTAGAACTAAACTCCTTGGATACGAAGAAATTTTACAATATCTAAGATTTCTTCACCAAATTTAAATCTCTCGCCCGTGAATTGAAAGACTGTGGTATCGACAAATCCAAATAGGAAAAACAACTCATTCTTGCTATCATGGAAAAATGTGGACCAGAATTTAGTGTATTTTTCTCCACATTTCATTATAACATATTCACCATAGGAGAAACCTGGACCATGCCTTCATTGTCACAGTTTATTGAGGCTTTGACATAGAATCAGGATAAGTTCATTCATTCAGGAATAATCAAGGGCCCAAAGGAACATGCACTTGTTGTGTGTGATAGAAGCAACTCTCAAAATCCTAAATCCAAAAGGAAAGGAAAAGAAAAGTCACATGTAGATCCAAAGAAGGAAGCATACTCCAAACCCTTCAATGATTCCTCTGGTTCCAAAGGTGGAAAAAGAAAGCAAGGGAAGAAGAGTGTTTACTGCAATCACTAGAACCATTCAGAATCAACATACATGAATAAACATATTGATCAAATGGCTCAAATTCTTTAGAAAAACAATCTCGGGGACTTCATTCTTGAGGCTTCCAAGAAGAAGTCAGAAGATCAGGACCCTAAGAAAGGTAATCTTCATGCATTACTAGTTGTACATTCTTCTCTCGACACTTGGATTGTATATGCATGCACTTCACATCGTTGAAAAACATAAAGGATATTCTATGTTTTGTAACTGCATGCACAAGACCTCCTATCCTCATGGGGGATGACTCTCCAATTGAGGTCACCAGAAAAGGCATAGTGGAACTAGATCATGGAATCTTTGAAAACGTTCTCCATGTTCCTCAAATTTCCGTGAATCCACTCTCAGTGTACCAGATTACACAAAGTCTCGGGAAAAAAAGGTGGAGTTCACATCAGACTATGTGTCCATTTTTTACATGCAAGATAATTCTAAAATTGTTGTCGAGGAGGTAAATCATAAATATCAGTTATATACTTTTACTAATTTTATTGAACATGATTCCTTTATACTACTTACTTATGATGATGACAATAATAGATTATGGCATGAGAGGTTTGGTCACCTGAACTTCAGGCACATGAAATAGCTTAGAAAGAAGGGGATGGTAATCGGGTTACCTAATATTCACTTTTCTGAAGGGGTTTGTGAAGGATGTGGTCTTGACAAGCATCCTCAAGAAAATTCAAGAAAGGGAAGGCTCACAGGGCCTCCTCTCCATTGGATTTGATTCACAATGATCTCATGGGTCCATTCCCGCATCCATCCATCGGTCAGGCAAGGTACGTGCTTACATTTTTGGATGATTACTCACGTTATACTTGGTTATTTTTTATCAGACAAAAGTCAGAGGCCTTTGAGAACCTAAAATATTTCAAGGCACTTGTTGAGACTCAATCAGGGAGAAAGATCAAATCCCTCCTTACAAATAATGGGGGGGGGAGTATGTCAACAAATATGTTCAAAATCTTTGTCTTGAGGCTAGGATACAGTTGCAACACACAATACCATACACTCCACAACATAATGGGGTTGTTGAGAGGAAGAAAAAATCTCTCAAGGAGATGGCCTCTTGCATTATACATGAAAGGTGACTTCCTTACAAGTTTTGGGCTAAGGCACTTAATTGTGCCAACTATTAGAATAATGTAGATATGCTAGTTTCAACATAAACAATGCTACACCATTTTCACCAAACCATAGGCACAAATCCATCCCCGAGCACCTTAACCTTTGATAGAAAGAATGATTCTTGGAAGCCACACCATAACCCACAGATGACCAAGAGAGAGTGCACCTTCTCCAAAGGTAGCACACAAGATAAATATACCTGAAAGACTGAACAAGAGAAAATTGCCCAACTGCAGTTGTTGTTGCTCCTCCTCCAAACTTGCACATTGTTTCTATTTTGGGTGAGAGTCAATGAACAAATGAACCAAGATGTCCTCTATTTATACTAATATGTCCAGTGAATTTTCTGGTTGGGCCGACCTGACTTTCTAGTAATTATATTTTCTGTTTATCTTTTTCCTGTGGAGTCGATTGGTCTTTTTGGAGGAAAATACCTTAATATTATATATTATGTTGAGACGACTTGTCTTCTAGGGTTTTTACACATCTGTTTAGGGTTTCTCTTGCTTCCAAAATATTCTATTCTAGTCGAAGGTTACATATGGAGGTTAATACCTACCATGGATATGATAATATCAACACTCCCTCTTAGATATGGAGTTATTAATTGTCTCAAACACATCCATACATATTCACATGGCATGGGAAAGACTCACATAGTCTTGCAAACCATTCTACTGGTAGCATCATCATGTCCTACATGGATACACCCATGTGCACCCGTCAATCTCGTCTAGGGGCCACAACCTGCTAGAGAAAACTAGAGATATACCTCGTAGTGTGTGCCACCATCATCTTCATGGGTTATACCCGCATGACATGCTCACCCATGGCTACACCCATGTTATGAGTATCATCATCACTATCAGCATCATATGGTAGAAATTTGGCATCAAAACATATCATCACAATATCGATGAGCCTCATTTAGCTATAGTAATGATCCATGTATACCACCATGTGTCTAGCACCTCGGGTCATTCGTGTCCTATGATAAGAATCATGACCTCATCGAAGCCACATTCACCTCATAGTTGATCCTCTCATAGGATCACTCTGTGAATGCATTTAGCTCGATGCTATCGGACATGTGTGTCTAGCACCTTGGGTCATTCTTGTCCCATGACAAGAATTATGACCACATCAGAGCCAAAAAACCCTCATGGTGATCCTCTCATAGGATCACTCCATGAATGTATTCAGCTTGATGCTATTGGACACATGGAATTTCACCTCAAGTACCTCAATAACCTCAAGTCTTCAGTCTGTCGAAGAGTATGTCGGGGCACATCTACTATGGATGTAGATGTTCCCTATCTCCCTTGGTCTGCAACCCAATTCCTATGGAGACACAGTCGACCTGATGCTTATCGAGGCTACTTACCTACTCGTGATTTAAATACTCACCTACTCGTGAGAGTTTCAAGGCCTAATGCAATTCACATATAGGATATCTAGCAACAACTCAAATCTTCAGTCCGTCGAAGATTACATCTGGGCCTATTCCCACATGATCAATATTGGAATGTTAACATGATGCTACAATCATCAATAGTCCCCCATGTAAACATTTGCATTCCTGCCAAGCTTGTCCCGGATAGAGGATTAGTGCAAATGTTAGTTATTTGCTCATTTGTGGATATGTGATGAAGCCTCACTACTCCTTCATGCACCATGTCTCTGATGAAGTCTTGCAATATACTTCATCTCAAATTTTGAAATCAACTCCCTCTATCTAAGAGAATCCTCGAACCACACTTCCATCTGCTGCATGCCCCTTTGCATCCTACAATGTGTCACAAAACCTTGCTTCTTCTTGATCACCGACTCCCTCTGAAGTTTGACTCCCTCTCAGACTTATCTCTTATGACATGCCCAAAACAAGAAATAAGAACAAAAAAATTTCCATGGAATCCTTCATGGGAGATGTCCTTCATAGAGTCTAGGTCAATAACCAAAAACATTTCCTAAATGATATCAACTTCATCTTGTAAATAATAAGCATCTACTAAGTGGTAATTGTATCAATATTCAAATGTTACTAAATATTTGACAACAATAGAAATAATAGAACTTAAAGATTGCTATTGTTCTGAACTTAAAATATCAAACCTAGTATGCAAACCTGGAGTCTGGCTATTGTCCCACTTGAGTTTCTTCTGAGACAAGTATTGTTTCCAGCATGTCCCCTGTACTTAAGATAATATAATTTCTTGCAGAAATCTAAGTTCGATAATATAATGCAAACAAAATCTAAAATCTCAACCTTAATCAATATAAAACTTTGACTAAAGTCATCTTATATCTTTAACTTTGACCATAGGTTAGTATAATAATAATAACTTCAATAGATAAAAAATATAACTATATGTTCATAAGATCACAATAATGCCATAACAACTAGAGACATATCAAAACAATAAAACTTGGAGTATGTTGTTCCTCCCTCTGGATCTACGATTGTTGCTTGGACAAAAATCCCTTCTCCTGAAAAAACACCCTAAAGATAATGATATCGTTTAAACATATACAAGTACATACCTCTGACAGTAGTGGTAAGTAGCGACACCATTTGGCAACAACGAAAAGTAGCGACAACTTCAACTTGACGGATCAACAATCCGAGAGCACCAATAGGTGTGCTAGGATAGGGTGCATTGATCTAGGGCAATATCAACCTCAACATCCTCCAATATATATTGCTCAATAATATTAACAAGGAAAACTGTGCAGCAGAAAATTGCAGTGGAAACTACAACGACAAGGGTAGAAACCCTAAAAATTAAAACTCTTAAGAAATTCAATATGACAGCACCAAGAGGTGCACTTGGTTAGGGAACACTAGGATATCCATTAATTTGTCTCAACGTTTCACTTTAAAGTGCCCGAACAAACAGGTTATGGTTTGGTGTTGCTGCAAGATCAGAAACCCTAGCTGCAACTGCCATGATCTTGACAGAGAACTGTGAATCTACCTTCTAGTGGTTAGACTATTCCTAAAGGTGGTGTGGTCCCATAACATATTAGAATAATGTAGATGTGCTCGTTCCACCATAGACAATTCTACACAATTTTCACCAAACCATAGGCACAAAGCCACCCCTGAGCACCTTAACCTTTGACAAAAAGAATGATTATGGGAAGCCACACCATAACCCACAGATGACCAAGAGAGAGCGTACCTTCTCCAAAGGTAGCGCATAAGATAAAGATATAAAAAAGAATGAACAAGAGAAAAATTACCAACTGCAACTGTTGTTTCTCCTCCAAACTTGCGCATTGTTTGTGGTTTTTTGGGTGAGAGTGAGTGAATAAATGAGCCAAGACGTCCTCTATTTATACTATTTTGTCCAGTGACTCTTCTGGCTGGCCTGAACTGACTTTCTGGTAATTATATTTTATGTTTATCTTTTTCCCATGGAGTCGAGTGATTGTTCTTTTTGGAGGATAATACCTTAATATTATATATTCTGCTGAGCTGACTTGTCTTCTAGGGTTTTCACACATTTGTTTAGGGTTTATCTTTCTTCCAGAATATTATATTCTATTCAAAGGTTACATATGGAGGTTAATACCTCTCGCAGTTACCACAATATCAACACTAACTACATCTAGAAAAAATCCCCTCACATATTTGTCAAGGATCAGATTCCTTTCGAGGCTTGGAGCGACAACAAACCATAAGTTACCCACTTCCCCATCTTTGGATCACGAGCATGCGATCACATTCCCTCCAAGAAAAGGAAAGCATCAGATCCATAGATCCACCCATGTATTTTTGTTGGCTACCCAGATGGTGTGAAAGGATACATACTTATTGATCACTCTACAGACCAGCTCATCATTGAGCAGAGTGTTCAATTTGAGGAAAGTATATCGTATGCTCCAAAGGAGCCACATGCAGACACTTTTTTCCTTCCACCAGTTCGAGATGATGAGTTTGCACATTCATAATCCACTTCAGATATGAGTTTCAATACAGAGCAAGAGGATTCAAATAATTTAGATACACAGTCAAATAATTCATATCCTAATTCAGTACATGCAGATGAGGAGACAAAGTAGATACCCAAGTGGGAACAATCCACAGTTCAGGATTCAAGAGACCTTGTTGGGGATCTAGCATATCTGAGGAGGACTAGATATCAATTTGAGGATCCTCCTCATGTACTCACTACCACTGAACCCATGATTCCTCCACATTTTTATATGGTCCAGTATTCAGACCCGCAGATCTACAAAGAGTCTGCACGGAACCCCTTCTAGGAAGAAACCATGCAAGAGGAGTACAACTCTCTCCTCGAGAACCAGACTTGGGATCTGGTTTCACTTCCTTCAGACATGAAGCTTGTGAGATGTAGATGAGTCTATAGGACCAAAAAGGAAATAGACAAAAAGGTGAGCAGACAAAAGGAAAGGTTGGTTGCCAAGGGATTTCAGCAGATACACAAGATCGACTATGATGAGACTTTTTCTCCAGTAGAAAAGTTGGATTCTATCAGGTTATCCCTTTCCATTGTAGCAACCAAGGGATGGAAAGTACATGAGATGAATGTGAAGAATGCTTTTCTTCATGGGGATCTCTAAGAGGATATTTATATGGAGTGGTCACCTAAATTCATACATAATTCAACTTTAGTGTGTTGACTCAAAAAGTCACTCTATGGCCTTGAGTAGGCGCCTAGAGCATGGTACGCAAAGATGGACTCCTTATTTCTCTCCAAGAATTTTTTCAGATGAAAATGTCTACAAGTCGAGGACCACTAACTCACTTTTGATCCTAGTTTTGCACGTGGATGATTTTTTTTATCACCGACAACTAGTTTTTAGTGATTGCCTCGGTCAAGGGAATTCTTCATGACAGGTTTTTAATGATAGACATGGGTCCACTCCATTTCTTTCTTGGTCTCTAGATCAGCCAAGATGATTCAAGCATCAATATATGTTAGGCTAAGTATGCTTGGGATATCTTGGAGAGATTCCACATGACAGACTGCAAGTCTGCACCAATTAGACTTGAGGATGGTCGAGATACACTAGTGGTGGATAACACCTTTTATCGATAGCTTGTGGGAATCCTTATGTATCTCACCCACACTCAACCAGATATACGATATGCAGTAAGGGTAGTCTCCAGGTATATGCAGGAGTTGCATGAGTTACACTGGAATGCTTCCAAGTGCATCCTCAGATGCATTCAGGGAACCATCAGTTATAGGATCCAGTATGCAACAGGTTGCAAGTTGGATCTCATAGGATTCATCGATTCTGATTGGGCTAGTGATGGCACTGATCACAATTTTACATCCAGATACACTCTCAGTTTGGGTTCAGATCAACCTATCTATTGGTTAATAAAGAAGCAATTTGCTATTGCTCTATCTTCAACCGAGGTTGAGTACAGAGGAGTAGTTAACATTACCATCCAGGAATTGTGGCTACAAAACTTCCTTACAATGTTGGGCATCCAGTTCCAGAGACCAACTGTCATTTGGTGTGACAACTAGAGTACTCTCAAGTTTTATAGAGACCTAATGCAGCGACAACGGACACAGCATATCGAGATCCATATGCACTACATTAGATATCTAGTCCATGAGATGTTCATCGACCTAAAGTTATGTCCTTCCTTTGAACAGATTGCTGACATATTCACCAATAATTTCACTCAGCAAAAGTTCAGTTCTCTGCACGATCATCTGGGAGTGAAGGACACAATTGCTTAGTAATTGTCTTTCTCTTATTTTGATACATTGTATTTTGAAGGGGGGGGGGTTCCCATGAGATTTTCCCTCTTTCCTCACTTTATTGCAATGTTCATTAGTTGCATTGTTCATGTGAAACAAGCTAGACTAATTGATATACAACCTCTAAAAATTTCCTCCACCTGAAGAAACAAGAGATATGAGGAAGCTAGGGTGGAAAAAAAGGCTCAACATATTCTTAATCTCAAAAAAAATATTAGAAGATAACCTTCATATCAAGAAATGGATCTCCTCTGGTGGTGATTCAAACCATTACCCTATAATGTTCAAACTAGCTCCCTCTTCAAACAAGCCCCCAATTTATTTTAAAATAAATCCCAAATGGTTAGAAGACCCTTATTTTCTCAATGAAATCTCCTCGACATCGAAATCCCCTCCATTACAATTCCAAAAGAACCTGAAAAGAGAAAAAGAAACTGCCTTAGTTTAGGAAAATAAGAAAAGGGAGTGGGATAAAAAGGACCTAGTGGAGATTGAAGCCCAACTGCAACAAAACTTGGATAATGATGGTATGGGACATATATCAGACTAACAAAGAGAGTATCTAAAAACTCTAGAGGAGCGTTGAAGGAAAATTATTCAAGACCGCGAACAAGAATGGAGGATTAAGAGCATAGCTATTTGGATCCAAGAAAGGGATGAAAACACAAATTTATTCCACCAGTTTGAAAACAATAGAAAATACATCAACACCATTTGGGCCCTAACTAGAGCCGATGGTTCTCAAGATTCCTCCTTCGAGGAGCTTGTGAATAAAAGAATTAGACATTTTAAGAATTTATTTAAATATGACATGAGGGCCACTATTGAATCCATCCTCCAAGTGGCTTCTCTTTTCCCCATATTTATTGATCAAGATGGGAACTTTGTGCTTATGATGAAAGTTACTCTCCAAGATCTACAAGGTGTCCTGCACAATTTCCAAAAAGACAAGATACTGGGTCCTGATGGGTTTTCGGTGGAATTCTACATAGGATGCTTTGAAATTCTCGGTCCTAAATTGTTGAAGTTGGTTGAATATTCTAGGACAAAAGTTCACACTCTTTCCTATTTCAATTCAACCTTCATAGACCTTATCCCTAATACAGACAACCCCTCTTCTTTTGAACACTTCATACCAATTTCATTGTGCAACACAATATACAAAATCACGACAAAGATCATTGCTCATTGTCTCAAAGAGATTCTCTCAGTCCACATATCCCTATAACAATTTTGATTCTTGCATGGAAGGAAAATTCATGAAGCCATGGATTGGATCAAGAAGGCCTCCATTCTATTCACACCAGGAATCAAAACGCAGTGATATATAAGGTCAATCTTTCCAAATCTTTTGACAGAGTTAGTTGGTTATAAATTCATATCCTGCTACTTTATCTAGGCTCTTATAATAACTTTGTTACTTGGGTAATGAATTGTATTAGCATATCTTATTTTTCCCTGTTAATCAATGGCTCAACTACTCCCTTCTTTGATGCAGAAAGAGGACTATGACAAGGCTTCCCTCTTTCACCACTCCTTTTTGTGTTAGTTGTTGAAGGCCTTAGTAGATTGATTCTCAATGCAGTGGAAAAGGCAGATCTAAAAGGAATTAATATAAGTACCACTTACTTCATTACCCATGTACTTTTTTTTATGAAATTCTAATATTTTTTGAAGGAAATCTAAGGTATCTTGAGAACCTAGAGGTTATTCTTATCACTTTCTGCAAAGCCACGTGCATGTGTATAAAAAACTCAAAATATTCTATGTATTCTTTGGGATTATCTACTTTGGAGAAAAACCACATCTCTCAACACCATTCCCTTCAACCTGAGGATATAGGGCACGGGTTTAAATATATTGGTTTTATTTTTAATCCAAATGACTATAGGAATAATGACTAGCTTTCGCTATGGGAAAAATTGAACACAAAATACATCACTTGTGTAACAAATTACTCTCTTGGGAGGGATGACTAGTCTTGGTAAAATCTGTCTTGGATGAAATTATAATTTACTAGGCTTTTTTAGCCTGGATTCCAAAAGGAAACTCAGGAAACTCTCTTTCTGGTTTCTATTGGCAGGTTGTGAAGAGAAAATGCGTTTAGTTTTGGCCTCTTGGAGAAAATTGGCAACTCCAAAATATCTTGGAGGATGGGGGATAAAAAACATATTTACGTTTTCAAAGGATATTGTAGAAAAATGCATGTGGATATTGATAGAAGAAAATGGGTTATGGGCTCATATCATAAATGCCAATACATCCCCCATGGTACATTAGTGGATTGGATCAAAGAACTGAAAAAACATTCACAAAATGGCTCCATCATATGGAAAACCATCCTCCAAGATTTTCCTCTTATTGGTAGATGGCTCATATAGTGTATTGGAGATGGACCACAAGTCCTTATTGGAAAGGATCCTTAGATTGGATCACACAATAATCACCTCCTCCCTACCCTGCTCATTCATTGGCTAAATAGGGATGGCTTCTTTTTCTTAAATCACATGATGAGAAGGGATTTTACCACAGGTCATACCCACCAGCTCTCCAGTTGTGATATTGATCTTGAAGGGAAACACATTTCCATATGGGAATCCTATATCATATCCTTACAAAACTCTTTCATGGCCTCTCTGCAACAAGAAGATCAATTGATTTGGTCCCCTATTCCTTTGAGGGACTATGCTCCTAAACTCGAATATACTACACTTGCACAAGAAATTGGGGTATATTCGACCCCATAGTAGGGGGAAATTATATGGAATTTTAAATTCCCTCCCAAACCTAAATTGTTCATGTGGTTACTTCTCCACAATAAAGCACCGACATGGGACATTCTTTAGAAAAAATCCTTCAACGGTCTTGGGATGTGTTGTCTCTGCTATCAGGACTGTGTGACAAACACACATCTCTTCCTCAAATTATCCTTCTCCAAATAGGTATGGAGGGAGATCCGAAAGTCACTCAGAGTATATTACATATGGGAAGGGGAATCCATTGAATATTCCCTTAACAATTGGATAAATGTGCATCACCCAAAAAAATACAAGGCACTTCCTTTCTCTGTGATGTGGGGTATCTAGATTAGTTGGAATAAAAAAATATTTGAAGATCATCCTTCCTCTCCTTCTAGAAATTCAATACATAGTCTTGCTGATCCGGATTATTTTCGGCACAAAATGAGAGTGGAGATATAATAAATAATGCACAGAGATATTGAAAATATTCAATAATATAACAGGGATGTATCAGAGATGCAACCATAAACACATATATACAGTAATACACGATTTATATTAATGAAATAAAGGTACAGAGACTATAAAAATACAGAGTGAAAGACTCGTTAGAATGGTGGCAACTTATCTCTGAGAAGAGATGTGATGGCTACTCGCATTCGCAAGAAGATGATTACAATGAGGCTCTGAAGACATTTTTTACAATAAACTAGAATGCCAAAAACCGTATACATCCAAAAACTTAACCCTAGGATATGAAGCGCCAAAAGTCATGTGGGCCCCATTTGTGTAAGTTGGTGCATCAAGTTCCCAGGGTCGTAACTTTTGCATACGATCTCCGTTTTAGGTGTATGATAGCTCGTTGGAAAGGTATCATGGAGGAGATTCATTTTGGGGGCTCAATCATGCCTTTGGCTATCATTAAGAACCTTGATCTTGAAAAACCTTCATTTGGGCCCTCAAAATGGCCTCGAAAGTTACAAACTACTAAAAATAGTAAATTGCCAAAACTTCCAGAAAATTATTTCGATCCAGTCGGAAAAGGTGGGTGGCCACCGATATCCACCTGGATCAATCCTCCCTCCTTAGGAAGCAATGGTATCAATTGCATTGAGTTCCTGGTGGAGAGGGAAAAGCATTTTCTAAATCTGCATCTTGGTGAGTTGCTTGCCTTGCTGGAGACGTCGCATTGTTCAGTTTGTGGAAGTTTGTCACGAACCTGTTGAGGCTAAGGATGTTTGACAAGTCCGTCTACATGAGAAGATGATGTGCATAAGGAATATTTGCGCTTTGCTGCAACCTTGTCGACCTGCTTCTGTTTGATAGAAGGTGCTTGGGGCGAGGCTGTAGTGGTTGCAGTTTCCTTCTGTTCCCCTTTTGAACAGACTATGAAGAAGCTAAATTTTGCAGTATGAGATACTACCTTGCGACACTTTTTAGGTGGAACAGTAGTCTGAACTACCTCTGGTATTCTGTAGAGATGACCCCCCAAAGTAACAATGACACTACGGGGTTGAGACTCATAAACAACATGGAATCTCCACATATAAGGTTGGCCCAAGAGAACATCACAAACATCCAGTGGGGCAACATCACATAATACCTCATCCTTGAAGGGTTGGATGCTGTATGAAAATCGACACTATTGGCTGACACAAAGATCTTGTCCTTGGCGAAGCCACCCGATGTTGTATGGCTGCGGGTGTGGTGTTGTTGACAATCCCAATTGTTTAATGACCTCTGTTGAGATGAGGTTCTTCTGGCTTCCACTATCAAAAATCAAATGAAGCGGGGTCCCCTTCACCCACATCTGTGAATGAAAAATATGTTCCCCCTCTTCAGGATCTGTTGGTTCTTCTGGTTGAATTGTTGCAGTTGTGAAAATAGCAGTGGGGTCTGCGTCAATGATCTGCCCTTTACCAGTATTTTCAGAATCAGATTCTGAATCAGGGTTTGGCTCCTTGTCTTTGATCTCAGCCATCAATGACTGTTTTGAGCGACATTCATCGGTGTTGTGCTAGGAGCTTTTGTGGAAATCACACCATTTTCCGATGTCCTTCTTTGTCTTTCCATGACCCTTCTTTTCATGTGGCTTGGATTGGTTTTTGGGAGACTGTTTGTTAGGGCCGTCTCTGTCATACTTTGGTTGTTACAGATTTGTAGACCCGAAATCCTGTTTTTTCTGGTGCTTAAATTTCTTCTCGATTTTAATAGCATATCGATAAGCAACACTGAGTGATGAGATGTCCAGAAAATCCATTTCAGTTTGGATGTATCTGTGTAGAGCCCCACGGTATTTCAGAACCAAATGTCGTTCAGAGTCTTTGATACCCAGCTTGGTGCGCAAGGTATGGAAGGTGTTGGTGAACTCTGAAACTGCTTGGCCCCTCTCTTGCCTCAGTGTGGTCCATCTCATGTATTGGTCCTCATAGTTTCCATTAGTATAATATTGTTCCTTTACCGCATCCAAAAAAAAATCCCAAGTGGGCTCGACCCCATATATTCCAGACTCCTCTGTGGAACTTTGCTCCCAGTAAGTTTCCCACCAATGTTTGACATGAGGGAGAGCTTTAAGGAGTGCAAAGGTGATATTTTCTCTATCGGAAAAATTGTGAACAGAGAAATAACCTTCTAACAAATTAAACCATTTATCTAGGGCATCCACATCTATCTGACCTTCAAATATAGGAATATCAAAATTGACCTGTACCTTAAAAGGCGAGGTGCCTCCAAAGTGGCCGCTTGATGAAGATGCTCTTGATGCTATCGGGAGGCATTGAAGGATGTGGGAAAAATTCTCCATCATTTCTTCCCTCTATCGCATGAGATCTTGCTCAAGCAACAAACTGATAGGATCGTCTGCTCTGTCGTTTTTCTTTTCTTCTGCCATTGAGGGTTTCTGGGTGTGTGAGAGCGATTGTCTTCAAGAGATACAAGATCGAGACTCAACTTGCTATACTTGGACCTCGTCGGGGAAATGCACTGAAAAATGATCAAGAGCAGCTTGCTCTGATACCACTGATCCAGATTATTTTCGGCACGAAATGAGAGCGGAGATATAATAAAGAAATGCACAGAGATATCATAGATATTCGATAATATAATAGGAATGTATCAGAGATTCAACCATAAAAATAGATATATAGTAATACATGATTTCTATTAATGAAATAAATATACAGAGACTGTAAAAATACAGAGTGAAAGACTCGCTAGAATGGTGGCAACTTATTTCTGAGAAGAGATGTGATGACTACTCGCATTAGAAAGAAGATGATTACAATGAGGCTCTGAAGGCCTTTTTTTACAATAAACTAGAATGCCAAAAACCCTATACATCCAAAAACTTAACCCTAGGAGATCAAGCGCCAAAAGTCATGTGGGCCCCGTTTGGGTAAGTTGGTGCATCAACTTCCTGGGGTTGTAACTTTTGCATACGATCTCTGTTTTAGGCGTATGATAGCTCGTTGGAAAGGAATCGTCGAGGAAATTCAGTTTGGGGGATCAATTAAGCCTTTTAATATCATTGAGAACCTCGATCTAAAAAAAAATTCATTTGGGCCCTCAAAATGGCCCCGGAAGTTAAAAACTGCTAAAAATAGTAAATTGCCAAAACTTCCAAAAAACTGTTTTGAGCCAGTCGGAAAAGGTGGGTGGCCACCGATATCCACCTAGATCACTTGCAGTGCTATAATCTCATCCTCTTCCAATTTCAACTCCTCCTTCACGGTCTAGACCAAATACACAAATACTCCAAGACATGCCTTGGGAATTTTTTGATGGGGCATATGATGCCAAAGGGTATCACCCTCAAACAGGTGATCCTTCGCACCCAAAACCTACAAAATTGGTTTTAAGGCATCTGGTTCTTTCATGTTCTCAAAGAATTCATTTTTGTAGTGGATTAGAAAGAAAATGAAGCCACAACCCTCCAAGTTGGGAAATTACAAAGTGTGTGTGTGTGGGGGGGGGGGGATTTCAAATCTCCCACGTTCCTTGAAATGGTTTTGCAACCTTATAAAATGGGATTGGAGAGATTCATTAGAAAAATGAAAACTTTAGATAGGAGGAATTACATCTGACCTCCCACTATTACACCAACATTAAAATCACCATTTATGAATTGTATGGAGATCATAAAATGACATACATATCACAAGTGTCAAGGAAAAAGGGTTATTTCATTCCTTCAATCAATTCTACTCTTACACATATGGTGCCAAAGGTATAATTTTGGTCATTTGCTATATTGTAGTATCTTAGAGGTGGAGCGGAAGAAAGGATGAGGGTATTGCATCTCTTCACAACCTCTATTGGCTAACCTCTCACCATATCTCTTGCACTACATGGTTGGCCTCTCATCATAGGTATTTCTCAGATTGTGAGTGGAGTAGTCTCTTATATTGCTTGGAGACATCAATATCTTAGGAAGGCTATTTTCAGTAGTGGTTATTTCTCATATTCAATCTAATCTTGGCTTGATTTTAGTTTTGTCTTAGCCTCTATATGTCGTGGATATTCCTTGTGGCATCATATAACAACCTATCCTATCAGTTTAGTAGTGGTAATTGTTACACATTATTTTTGTTATCCCTATGACCGTTAATGATGCAAACCTATCTGTTTCCTTCAGAGGGGTCAGTGGCCTGAGTTCCTGAAGAGAGAAGGGAGAAGAACTTTTCCTGAGAAAAGAAGTTTCATTTTCCTGCGTAAAAACCTTATAAAAAAGGAAGTTCGCAGGCTGCCTATGTATTAGGGTGCGAGAATGCTTGATTCTCGCAGGCTGCATCATAGCTAGGGTGCGAATAGTTCGTAGGTTGCAATATAAGCAGGGTGCGAGAATGCTTACACGTGGGAAAAATGAGCGTTTTCTTGAATCTTCTAGAAGGAGAAACTTCCATGGTGAGGTGGCATCCGAATGGTTTGGATCTTACTCGCTTTCATGATTTAGTGGGATCATCCTAACCTCCT
>ML808117.1:97643-113648 GCA_009831015.1 Picea engelmannii | reverse complement strand
CAAAGAAAAGATCACCTTTGCACTCCTTAAAGCTCTCCCTCATGTCAAACATTGGTGGGAAACTTACTGGGAGCAAAGTTCCACAGAGGAGTCTGGAATATATGGGGTCGATCCCACTTGGGATTTTTTTGTGGATGCGGTAAGGAATAGTATTACCTTGTTGGCAACTATAAGAACCAGTACATGAGATGGACCACACTACGGCAAGAGAGGGGCCAAGCAGTTATGGAGTTCACCAATACCTTCCATACCTTGCACACCAAGCTGGGTATCAAAGACTCTAAGCGACATTTGGTTCTGAAATAGCGTGGGGCTCTACACAGATACATCCAGACTGAAATGGATTTTCTGGACATCTCATCACTCGATGTTGCTTATCGATATGCTGTTAAAATTGAGTAGAAATTTAAGCACCAGAACAAACGGGAATTCGGGTCTGCAAATCCGCAACAACCAAAGTATGACAAAGATGGCCCTAACAAACAATCTCCCGAAAACTAGTCCAAGACACAGGAAAAGAAGGGTCACGGGAAGACAAAGAAGGACACTGAAAAATGGTGTGATTTCCACAAAAGCCCCTGGCACAACACCAATGAATATTGCTCAAAACAGTCATTGGTGGTTGAGATCAAAGACAAGGAGCCAAACCCTGATTCAGAATCTGATTCTGAAAATACTGGTAAAGGACAGATCATTGACATAGACCCCAGTGCTATTGTCGCGACCGCAACAATTCAACCAGAAGAACCAACAGATCCTGAAGAGGGGAAGCGCCTTTTTCATTCACAGATGTGGGTGAAGGGGACCCCGCTGCATTTTATTGTTGATAGCGGAAGCCAGAAAAACCTCATCTCAGCAGAGGTCGTCAAACAGTTGGGATTGTCGACAACACCACACCCGCAACCATACAACATCGGGTGGCTTCGGCAATGACAAGATCTCTGTGTCAGCCAACAGTGTCAGTTGTCATATGGCATCCAACCCTTCAAGGATGAGGTATTATGTGATGTTTCCCCACTAGATGTCTGTGATGTTCTCTTGGGCCAACCATATATGTGGAAACGCCATGTTGTTTATGAGTCTCGACCCCGTAGTGTCATTGTTATTTTGGGGAGTCATCTCAACAGAATACCAGAGGTAGTTCCAACTATTGTTCCACCTAAAAAGTGTCGCAAGGTAGTATCTCATACTGCAAAATTCAGCGTCTTCACAATCTATTCAAAAGGGGAACAAAAGGACATTGCAACCACTACAGCCTTGCCCACTGCACCTTTTATCCAACAGAAGCAAGTCGACAAGGTTGCAGCAAAGCACAAAGATTTATTCTTCACACCTTCCTCTCATGTAGCTCAACTTGTTGAATAGCCTCAGCTTCAACAGATTCATGATAGACATCCACAAACTAAGCAACGCAATGTCTCCAACAATACAAGCAACTCACCAAGATGCAGATCCAACAAACGTTTTTCCCTCTCCCCCGAGAACTCGATGCAATGGAGACCATTGCTTCCTAAGGAGGGAGGATTGATCCAGGTGGATATCGATGGCCACCCGCCTTTTTCGACTGGCTCAAAACAGTTTTCTAACAATTTTGACAATTTACTATTTTTAGCCGGTTTTAACTTCTAGGGCCATTTTGAGGGCCTAAATGAAGGTTTTTCGATATCGAGGTTTTCAATGATAGCCAAAGGTATGATTGAATCCACAAAATGAATCTCCTCGATGATACCTTTCCAACGAGCTATCATACGCCTAAAACGAAGATCGTATGCAAAAGTTACAACCCCGGGAAGTTGATGTACTAACTTACCCAAATGGAGCCCACATGACTTTTGGCGTTTCATCTCCTAGGGTTAGGTTTTTGGATGTCTAGGGTTTTTGGCATTCCTATTTATTGTAAAAAGGCCTTCAGAGCCTCATTGTAATCATCTTCTTGTGAATGTGAGTAGCCGTCACATCTCTTCTCAGAGATAAGCTGCCACCATTCTAATGAGTCTTTCATTCTGTATTTTTACAGTCTCTGTACATTTATTTCATTAACATAAATCGTGTATTACTGTATATCTGTGTTTATGGTTGCATCTTTGATACATTTCTGTTATATTATTGAATATCTGTGATATCTCTGTGCATTTCTCTATTGTATCTCCGATCTCATTTCGTGCCAAAAATAATCCGGATCAGCCATGGTTTCATTCCTATTCCTTATTTGTTGTTTATTGTTTCAACTTGCAAGTAAGAATTTTCAATACTAGGAATGCCTGAGACAAAATCATCTTGCAGAACATCTTTGCGTGTGCCTACTACGAGCAGAGAAATAGTAGTGTGTTGGTGTCTTGTCCTTGTTCTTGAACGTCAATGTTCGACACAGAACCCACCTTTGTTGCAGCCATAGTGACATATAAAAAAGAAAATCGAATTTTTCTCATTTTTTCTGGTCTTGAAAACCATACGTTTGGTTCATTTTTGCCAGTATGTTCCCTTCCAAAACGTCTTGTTCTGCTTTGAATGTCGATTTTTGGACACATAACCCACATCTGTTGCAACCACACTGACATATAACAAAGGAAATTGAATGTTCTCCTCATAATTCATGTTCCTGGAAACCATGTGTTTGGTGCATTTTTTCTAGGTTGTTCCCTTCCAATCACATATGCCCACTTCGACGTCCTAGATATCGTACCATAGCTCTTTCGAAAATAGCAATGCAAAGGGGTTTACAAAATGAATTCAGAGTTGTCATTGCGGAGCAAGCATCTACCACGACCTTCTGATGGGGCATGCTCTTATTCTCTGAATCAAAAACCTTCATTACCTGTTGGTTTTATGTTGTCCTTTGTGTCCTGCAAAGCATCTTCCGGCATTGAAACGCTTGTGGGATGCACGTGTGGAATAGGTTCAAAAATGAAATGCCTTGAATACTCGGTCTTTGTGCTGAGCAAATTTATAGTGTTATTTCATTTGCGTTGTCTCTTCTATTTGGTTCACTATTCACTATATTTTGTTTGCTTGTCATATGTTGTAGCAACTAGGGGGATTGAATTTGACAAGAAGAAGGTTGGAGGATACATAGTGGAATTGGTATGCAATCCCGAACTTATAGTTTTCATTTTTATTTTTTTCCTTATGTGCATATTATTTGAATATAGCTAAGAAACATCTTGAAAATCACAACTTAAGAGATGAAGCAAGTAATAGATGTTGAGTGCTATGAAATAGATACAGACTCCATTGTACGTGACAACATTGACCAAGTATTGCATAGCAATGGGCTTTTTAGATTGGATGCATTCTCGTATACTGTGGGAGATTTCCTCTTCAATGCTTTTCAAGTTCTATTGCATTTTCGTTATTCCTCAACCAACCTACGCAATGGATTGATAGATTATTTCTTGGGTTGTTTAGAAAATGGTGACGTTGAGGCATTGGAGTCATATCAATACGAATTGACATATGATTTTCTTTGGCAATTGCATGGAATACATGATGTCACTACGTATTTTTCAAAGATGCGGTTGTCTGCATCTGCAGCTCTGCTTGCACATGAGAGGGGACTTTGGGGAGATACATTTTGTATATGGTGGTTGTCCAAATGGTTGAATATATCAAATGGAATATGGTCATTGACAAGAAAAACAAGATATCTACTATTCAACAAAACTGCATCTAGGGATCCATATTGCATCTTGTTCCATGATGCCAATCCTTTCAGTGGTCATTATGAACCACTACTCTATAGAAAATTATCCATATACAATCTTGGAGGACCTCATATTTACTTGTCCCTCATTTGCAAAGACCTTCAGTCGCATTGGAAATGAATTATGCATTATATACACTCCCATGGATTGCACATAACAACAAGTATTGCATCTAGTTGTGGAGATAGTCTGTTCAATGAAATTTGCTATTTGGTAGCAACAGAGTTCGATCTGCACTCACTGGGGCTTTACAATGTACAATCCTTTTGCAATGCAATTATAGGCGGTAGTCAACATGCTTTTAACTGTTTGCATCAACACCTTCTACCATATCTCCTGGAAAGTATGTCGATGACTGGAAGTTGGCAACAATACCTTGTAAACATGGCAATGCCATAAGAGAAAGAAAATGTAGAGGGTGGCAGATTCTATTTGCAATGGTTATCTATCATATTCAGAGTAAATATCAAGGTGTGGTCGACCCTGTCAGATGGTATTGTCCATTCCTACTGTATTGACTCAAACTACATCGAACAATTGACATCATGTCGTTGAAAACAAATACGCCACATATCCATTATCAACCTTTGATGAGAAATACTACTAGTTCAGGGTCTAGTGTCCATGCCACCCAAACCACATCGAATCTGCATAAGAGTCCCATGTTATTTAAACAAAATGAAACTCATCCAAGTTATCATGAAGCCATACAAAGCCTAAACAAAAAATGTAGACTAACTTATTACAACTTGAAAAGGGTCATACGTGAGAGAAAAAATACATTGGTAGTATAGGAAATACTACCAGTTTAGGATCTAGTGTCCATGCCACCCAAACCGCATCGAATATGCATAAGTGTTGCATGTTATTTAATCATAATGGAACTCATCCCACTTGTCATGAGGTCATACAGACCTTAAACAAAAAACGTAGACTAACTTATCACAACCTAAAAAAGGTCATATGTGGGAGAAAAAAACACATTGGTACGATTCCTTCTAGACATAAACTCACATATCACAACCTAAAAAAATTGTCCGTGCACAACACACTCGCATTTTCGCACTTTTTGTTGAACACAAACATCACATGTCCAATGACAAAGAACATCATAGTTTGCATCATCGAGATGGTGAGGATGCAATGCTCATAAGAAATGTTGATTCCACCTCCAACATGGCTTGTCGACAAGTGAAACTAGTTTCTAGTGGAAACCATAAGTTAACCTACTACATGTTGAAAAACCAGAAACATGAGAGAAACAGGTACATCCACATACCCCACAATGGTCATGGTACCAGCTGAGAGTAAAAAACCACATTTCGTGGCCTAGAGCCAATACCATGCACTACTACCAATTAAAACGAGCAAACACTTTCCACGCATGCTTGTTTAGGGAAGAAAGATGCAAAACATATTTATATGAAACAAATTAAAGACACTCCTTCCATTGCATGTGAAATTTGCGATCAATTGAATTTCACAAAAAACACTAAGTATTTCATGCCTGATTTGGAGGCAGAATACCTCGGCTTGACACTAAATGATAGAACATTTTCCAGTGGCAATATTTGTCTTCCATGCAAACGATCACTTGAAAATGGAAAACTGCCACAGTTTGCAGCACCTGACCAAATAAGATGTAATACACCACTACCAAATGTAAGTACACTTACAAAACTTGAAGAGAGACTTGTGTCTCTGCGAATTGCATTTACACAAATCAGACCCTGGGGCTATAAACAACCCCAAATGTGCTTAACATGATCAATTATTAATGTGCATGTCCAACTAGATGTTGTATAAAAATCCTTGCCATAATTCATTAATGATACAATGACAATTGTTGTAGCTCTCAAAAAACGTCTACAATACAAGAATGCATACCAGTCAGGTAAAGTGAGTGTGCATGTTGTCATGAAAGCATTAAAAGAATTATGTTCCAGGGCCCTGTACAAAGCACATAACATCTGTATAAATGATAATTGGAACAATGTTCTTGGAGAAGGGGATGACAACTCTGCATAGACTTTCAAAAATGCTAATGAATTTGATACAAGTGATGAATCGAAAAATGAAAGACCTGCTGAAACATTGATACATGGATTCACTGACTCACAGCGCATTCATGACTTGCAAGACAAGATTGTCGAAATTGCACCCGTTGAAGGGCAATGTCCACTTGGAATATTCAAGGACAAATTTGTTGAGGAAATGAACTTCCCAACACTGTTCTATGGAGATCCACGTCCCAATGACATTACGAAACGATTTAGCTACCAAAAAATAGTTCGATCGGAACTGCTACATTCAAGCGGTGACTTCTCTTGTCACATAACAAATTTGTTTTTCAAAACAATGCGCATAATAATTGAGCAAGTGCTCTCTTGCATGTGGGTGCGAATAAGAAAAGGCCAGCTACAGGGAAGAAAGTTATTGGCCAAATATGTCAAGTACAAAGCAAACCTAGAAAAAATCCTAAAATCTGATATTGGATACATAGATTTCAAAAACATTCGCATCTCTCTTGACTATTTGCAACAAAACAAGACAACTATTTTTGCAATGATCCGACAATTGGGACCACCAACATTTTTCATCACATTTACAAGTGCAGAGCATTGTTGGGATCCATTGGTGGCTACAATGTCTGCATTGTATAGGACCAGGAAAAGGAAAAAACAAACTGATACATTGGAAAATGATGACATTAACTACCTCATAAGAAAATACCCAGTGACATGTACTCGCTACTATAGGCATAGAATAAATGCTTTGAGGCAATTGATATGCCATGATGAAATGTTCTTCGGAAAAATATCAGACTACTTTTTTATGACTGAGTTCTATAATAGAGGGAGTGAGCATGACCACACACTGTTGTGGATAGAGGGTGCACCGGTCTATGGAAATGACAACAACTCACAGATTGAGCAGTTTGTGGACAAATACATAACATGCAACACAGATCATTTGGATCCAGAACTTGCCAAAGTTCATAGACATTATCATACAAGAAGTTGTAAAAACCGGAAAAATTCACATTGCAGATACAACTTCCCTGTGTCGCCAATGAGAACAACAAGAATCATAGAACCAATTAGTTTAGAGGACAATATTCTCATTGAGAAAGCTAAATCCTTGTTCACATTTCTATAACAACTAGACTTTGATGAGTTAATGATCTTCGACGACATCTTGACGGAGCTAAATCTAACAGAAGATGAGTACATCCAAGCCATACAATCTACACTTAAACAACCAACAGTTTTCCTTAAACGAGAACTTTCCCATATTTGGAACAATAGTTTCTCCAAGGACATGTCAGTTATATGGAATGAAAATATAGATGCACAATATGTCCTCAATGCATATGCCGCGACATTGTACTATACCTCGTATATGACAAAGGTTGACAAATCTATGACAAGTGCATTCAAAAGAATACACAAAGAACATGAAAGAAGTCATATTGATGCTATGCAAATCATACGTACGCTTGGAAATACATTGCTTAATCTTCAACAAATGTTTGTTGAACAAGCAGTCCACATTGCGCTTTCCCTACCCCTGCACTGTAGTTCAAGGAAATGTGTCTTCATCAACACATATCCACTTGAGAAACACACATTTGTGCTTAAACCACCGTCTTTGCTAGAACAAGAGCCTGACAATTCAGAGGACGTACTATGTCGCTCTATTATTGATTATTACCTCTAGTGTCCATCTCCTATTAATCATATCTTCTTAGTAGAGTTCGTTTCGCATTACAAAAAAAATGGTGCACCCATATCAAAAAGAAAAAAAACTCTGTAATATGCTTTGTCAAATACAATAAACATACTGACTATGAAAACTATTGTAGAGAAAAACTATAGTTGTACGTTCCTTTTGATGAAAATGAAAACACATTAAAACGTAACTTCCCTACATGGGAAGCTATGTATATTGCTTATGAGACTATAGTGCAAACCAATGAATCTAGATTTACATACAATGTTAATCCAACATGGGGTGATTTAGAAAGTGCAGTTCATGAACTAGAAAGCCCTGACAATGTTGACGAGACATTCAAACCGTAAAACAACTAGAACTCTCTATGAGTCCTATGACTTGCAAGCATATTTGCCTCCTCCTCGAGCAACCGACATTGAAAAATGTATCAATCTTGGCTTTCAAGTCACAAAACATCCTCTCCTTATTGAAAACAATGAATGCTACAGAGTCATATCTCTGTTGAATCGAGAGCAACAAACAATTGTAAAGGGCATTGCAATTGAAAAATGCTTGAACATGCACACTCCTCTGCACTTGTTCCTTACAGGCGGGGCGAGAACATGCAAGACATTCACAGTGAAAGCACTATTCCAAATGTTTATACGAATCTATGATTCAAACAATTCCTTTGATCCTATGAAACCAAAGGGGCTAATAGTTGCATACACAAGAAAATTTACATATAATGCGGGTGGAACAACAGTCCACTCTGCATTTTTGATGCCTTTTAACAAGTCGCAGTTTCTTCCACTCAACAAGGAAATGTTAGATACCTTGTCTAAGCTTTATGACGAACTATAACTTGTCTTCATAGATGAGGCATCTTTGATTGGAAGTCGCTTCTTGTATTCTATTGACAACCCACTGAGAAACATAAAACATGTGCACACCAAATACTTGAGAACATTGGCATGATATTATGTGGGGATATTTACCAGGCGCAACCCATCCAAGATTCTTTGATATTTGAACAACCTACGGTCAATATGAAAATAGTGATGCATGACTTCTGGAAGGACAATATCAAATGCTTTGAATTACATAATACAATGTGCCAGACAGATGAAACATTTATTGTAATTCTGAATAGAATGCGGACAAACAACCAAACACATGATGACTTAACATATATCAATTCAAAGTGCATGCGACCTGCACCAACATACCCAACCTTCCCTTACTTGTTCTACACGAATAGGGATGTTGCAATGCAGAACAAGTACTTTCTATCGTTCATGCTTGGCGATGATATCATCATCAATTCAATTGACCTCGAAGAAGACAACCATGGAAATGTACCACATCATGAACATACAACCACTTTTCCTTTGCAACTTGTCCTAAAATTAGACATGCTAGTTGAAATATATGCCTGCAACTATGATTCACAAGATGGCTTGGTAAATGGTGCAAATGGAATACTCAAAGGTTATAGCAAAACATAAAAAGTTGATGTCCTCTGGATTAAGTTCCACGAGCCGCATATAGGCCACCGACAAGCAAACAAGTTGGCTTATCTATATAATTCAAATACTGCAGGTGATTGGACACCTATCTTACGAATATCAAAACCAGTATCAACATCGGCAAAGACAGATCGACTGAAGATTCGAAAATGATTTCCAATTAAACTTGCATGTGTATGTACAGTCCACAGATTGCAAGGACTAACACTTGATAGTGTTGCATTTGACCCTGCTGGAATTTGAATACATGGACTTGTATACACGGCATTGTCCCGTGTCAAAAGTATAGACTCCTTGTATTTACTAAGTACTCTTACAAAATATAACTTCAAAGTCAAACACAAAGTTGATATTGAGATGCAATTCCTTAGGACTAGCGCAAAGTGGCATCTACAGTATGATTACCAATCCATACATACAAACTCATCTGTATGAATTCTCTCACTTAACACACGCAACCTACATGCACATATGGATCATATACTCAATGACTATGACACAATGCAATCCGATATTTTGTGCTTGCAAGAAACATACATGACATTATGCATGCAAAACAAGCAATTTCCAAATCACAATTGCATATCAAGTTACATTACACATGGGGTGATGATATTAGTGAAAAAACAATTTTGGAGCATATGCATTTCGAAGAAAACAATGTTGAGATGGTGCTCGCAAAAGTAATTTTCCATGGATCAGAAATTGCAATACTAAATCTCTATGCTACTCTGCATGCAACATTCTTCAACATACTAAATCTTCTTTCCAATGCATTAGAGAATTTGCATCTGAACGAAACCATTGTCATTGTAGGAGAATTCAATATTGACATGCTACAAAATAATGCTAGAACAAAAGAATTGGAAAACTACATGTGCAGATATAGTCTCCGCTTTCTTTTGGATAAGATAAACCATGTACAAAACACACTTATTGACCATGTATGGTTGAATGTGCCCATTTCTCAATACAATGTCTTTATCCTAGACACATACTGGTATGATCACGATACAATTGGTATTGCACTTGAATTATGAAATATACATCAAACATATTGCAAAATTGTATTTCTATGTCGCAAAGCATATCTGTCTAGCTTGTTGCACAAAACCAAGTTATCCAACTTCTTAGTTTTTCCTGGTTTGTAATTGATTTTGGAAACAAATTTTTTTTACACACTTTTTTATATATACACATAAATCAATGAAGAAAAAAAAATGGTGCATTATTCTAGCACTATCTGTTACTCTATTCCTTTTATTCTAGTTTATTTACTGTATGTACATATTCCTTGTTTTTTCCTTACATATCAACTTACATTCATGTTCATTGTGTTTTGTGCTTTCCTTCACTGAAACAAACAGGAAAAATGGACAAGGGAAAGAACTCTTAACCATAAATGTAGTAGAATACATACAAAGGTGCATGCTTCTACCCCTATTCCATATCCAATTGTTTTACATTTGCTCTGTCTATATTTAGACCACTGGTTTGCAACTCTTTTGTTTTTTTTTCTTGGATACTGCATATCTTCCTATATATTAACTTATCTTCATGTCAATTGTATTTTCTGTGCCGCTACCTTGAAATAAATAAATTTGTGCTCCATCTTTTTTTCATGTGTTTCTTCGTAGCAACTTGTCTTCATGTCCATTGTATTCTATGTATTGCTACATTGAAAAAAAGAACAGACTGATTGAACACGAGGATGGAGCCTTATGTGCCACAACTGAGAAAGCTGGAGTACAATCTTCCAGAAGGTATGGCTACAGTCGTGCCACAACAAATACAATGTGTATGCCTAACACACAACCATATCGAGTATGAACAATATACACATGTTCGTAGCCACTGTTTCAGAAGCGACATGAGCATGAACAGTGAACCATTGCAAACACCAGCACAACGACAATGTCGAAGGTAAGGATTCATAGATTATGCTTTTGTTATGTTTACGAAACACATATCCACAATTGTTTATTCTACTATGCCATGGTAAATATGTTTATGTCGTTTACACCACATGTTTTTTAGTTCGCAAGAACTATCGACAAGTAAAAGTAAACCTCCATCATAGTAAAAGGTCCATAGACTAGGAGGTATGGTTACAAAACTCTGATGTGCATACGTTATCCAATTTTTGCATATATTGAAGCTTGTCATATTTTATAATATGCTTGCATGCAAGAATGCCATATTTTTTCTATTGCTTGTTGAAAGAGTTATAAACAACATCTCTTTTAACTTGAACCAGGGTCTGTTGAGCTTTAGCTATATTTCATGGCTAAGAATGTTTTTCCCATAGTTGATGTGTTTCTATCGCTTGATAGTTATCAGACTAAGTCTTGTTGTGTGAGGCATAAAGTTCTTTGCTCCATTTCTTTTTCATATTCTATACTTACCCATTTCCCCCCTTTCTTCTTCCCCTCTATTATCTGTTTTTGGTTCTATACTTAGTCGCATATTTGTGCTCGCGAGTTCCCGGGCTGGCGAAATAAAAAATTCTATATCCATATATATGTTCACATCACGAGCCCGACCGACCGTCGCTCGTTTCCATACTTAGCCAATTTTATGGTCCTGGGTTCCCACGTAGGCGCTATCGAACTCTCATGCCCCGTGCTCGGGGTATACATCTTGTACCCAAAACTTCAGTGATCTACAATTCAACCCCAGATTCCTTGAACTTACAAGCCTCAGTCAACCTAAGATGACTCCGTCTGGATACTTGCATATTGTTGATGATTGCAGCTATGTGAGACATTCTCAAACTTACAAATCTGTGAGATGTGGTTCATTGCAGCTATGTGAGTCTTTCTCTCAGCTTACAAACCTGAGAGAAATCCCCTAAGAAGGGTACATGGTTCCTGCCTGAGACAGAGCTAGAATGTAGAGATGAACTCCTCCATTCATAAAGTTGAGAAGTAATCTAGATGATTATCCAATGGGAAAGGTGATCTGTTGAGTTAGACGTGCTTGTGGCTGAGCACAAGGTGAACGTGTGAAATCCAAAAGTGTTGGGTGCATCGTCATGTGAACAAGAAATGAAGATGATGTATTAGCCTCCTTTGAACAACAGAGTTGATGATAAAAATCCAAATGATTCTCCTGTGTGAGACAGTGGGAAATAAGATCTATAGAGTGGACGTGCTCGTGGACGAGCACAGGTGAACATGTGAAGATCTGGTTCTTTTGTGTAATGCAGTGAGCCAGAGATATGACATCCCTATGTATGTGCACCAAGTGAATGAGCACTAGTGGGTGTATCATATCCTTTGCTATATATTGTTCAAGAGTCAGACCTGCTTGTAACCCTAATTGTTATGTAAAGGGTATAGGTCGACCCCACCTTAAATGTGATTAGTAATAAGTGTAAAAGATAATTAAGCTGGATAATATTAATTATAATGTGACTTAGAGAGGTCGACCATGTTGTGCCAATAGACACTTCTGTTGACAGGTTTAGGTTAGTATAAGTAAAGGTAAATTCCCCATTGAGGAAAGATATCTTTTATATGAGTTTGGAAATTTCAGCAAGTACGTTTCTTTGGGAAAAGTGTGCACCTCTCTTGGGCGCTAGAGTTATAGGGTTTGAGCACCCTCTTGTGTGCTATGGTTTATCTTGGTGGTGAAGGTCTTTCTCTTGAATAATATAGCAAAGGGTTTGGCTAGGTTTTCTTCCCTTGTTGAGAAGGGTTTCCCAGGATACTTCTTGTGTTCTTATACATGGTGTTTCTTCTTGTGATCTTGGTTGCTGCAACATTCTTGTTTATGGATAAGAAAAATGCAAATTGAAATTAACTACATGCTTGATCTGAAAATAGAAGGCTGACTTGTTATGCTATGCAAGCACCCTCTACTTCATTAAAAATAAACTTTACAGGACCTTGCTTCATGTGTTAAAATATGCAAGATAGATTATGTGTTAAGTTCATGCTTCTTCCTTTAAATGTTCATGTGTGAGGAAATGTTCTTTTAAATGGTTAAATATGTACTTTAAATAAATACACAACAACATAACTTGCAGCAAATAAACCATCAAACTCACAACAAGAACAACATGATAAAGGAGTTCACCCCTCTCCGGGCTACATCTCCTTGAACCTCCATCAATGGACTTGGCTCTCTGGGATTAATTTGTCAAAAGTTATTTTACAAGCTACTGCTCAACTCCAATGGAAAAACAGACTATACCATTGGGATCATAATACATAAAAACCCCAAAAATGACTAATAAAACTCTGAAAACGGATCATGGCTCATCCGGGCATGACCTCTTCTACATGTGGCCTTAAGCTTCCATGAGCTTATCTATGGAAAAAAAACTTGTAAAAGCCCTCAAAAGCCTTTGAAACCTGTCCCAATTTGTTCAGAGCATAACAATTAGCCAAAAATGACTATTCAGTCACAGAAAATAAACTAGGACTCACCAAAACATGACCTCAATCAATGAGGGCTTCAAGCTCCCTGGAGCTTCCTGAAACTTCAATGGTTAAAAATCTGCAAAAGAAGTCTTCAAATGGCTTTGATAACAATGCCAATGGATTCAGGACGTCCAAAAACCCCTAGCTGGGCTTTTACGACACCTCAATCGGCCAAAAAATGAAGAAGATAGGCCTCCTGCCATTCTCTTCCTTCAAGCTTGTTGTCTCTGGTTCGCCAAAACGCACCTCCTGTACGTTGAACCTAGAACACGCTCCAAAACGCGTGATTAAACCCAACACACACGCATAACCGAAAAATGGTCCAAACTGTAGGACGGTTAACAGAACTAAAACCCCCAACCGCCAAGACCACGGGCACATGGGTCCATGTGACCTCATCCCGTGCATAAAAAGGGCTCATTGTCCACGCGTATAAACATGTGACAAGTGTCGGCGCATTTTGGTTTAACCGTTATGGTGGAATAACTCCCACACATTCAAAGGACAAGGGTCATATGGCGATGGATTATGTGATCGGGGCTAACCTTTTTGTACCAAATCCCACGCGCGCAATATATTAACTGGTGGCCACATGAACCAATACACAAGACCACGGGCTGGGGCTAAGCCCCAGCCCGACCCCCGCGCCAATATACAAAAACTTTAATTTAAATAAATTTAAATACATACATATAGTAAGAAACAAATCTTGGCTCGTTGGTTGGTTAGACTTTGTTAAAACACTGCACGGTGGGAGGAGGTCCGGGGTTCGATCCCCATGGACTCTATAAATTTTGAACAAACAACCAATGCCATGGTGCCAGGTGGCATCCCACAACTGGGCCATGTGGCATCTCATAATTTGCCAAAACCATGCCACGTGTCACAACACGATTCGTCCAACTGTCAGCCAATTCGAAACCGCCACGTCAGCATGTGCCAACTCAGCTCTTCCATGTCAGCATGTGCCAACTCAGCTCTACCACATCACCTCTACCACTTCAGCGTATGACCTCTTCCACATCAGCCTGTACGAACTGCACAGTCAGCACGATTTTTTTTTATCTGTTTGGCGATTCGAACAGATCGCAATATCTCTCGCTCCCGATGTCTGTTTGAGACAAAACGAGTTGCATTGAGTTCGTGACGATGAGGGCTACACTCTCATTCGTTTTGAGGCAATTCCGAGAACATTGATTTTTGAGCTAAAATTTGACCCCTGGTCCAGATTTTGATCACACCTTCCCACTGAAAGGCTTTTGGACCCACAAAAGCTTATTATTATCTATCTGAGCTTCAATACTCTTCTGCTTTCAAGTTCTATCAACTGATTCTACTTGAAAAGTCTTTATGATAATCACATGTATACTTTGACATGCCTTGCACTGCAACTGACTATGTCCTTCAACCACTGTTCTCTGGTTGTTGCTGACCCATTGTTCTCTTTGTGCTTGGAAGATTGCCAACCTTCCCACTGAGAATCAAGTCCCTCTTGTGAACTCTTTGACGTCAACACAATCAAATTTCCAATGGCTGCAAAAACTTTCCTGCGACATCTTGTCACAAGCCAAGAAAACCATCAATCTTGAAAACAAATTATACAAGACTGAAAAATGATGCCAACAAAGTCTTTTTTCTCTTCAAGCAAACTGTCACATCCTGTACTTCATCAAAGCACATGGTGTTTTCCTGCATCTTGGTGTACTCAAAATTGACTTACAAGCTAACAACCACCATCGACTAAACACAAGTCAAAAAACATGATCGACACAACATAGTCGTCAAGACAACATCGACACAAGTTGAGACTCATTTGAAACATATCAACCTTCCTAATCTGACAAGTCGACAAACATGATACACAATCATGTTACAATCATGAGTCATTCATGATGAACTATCACCAGGTTCACTACTTATACATACATAAAAACAAATGCATGTGCATGACTTTTCAACTCTCCTTCCAGTACAAATATAATTACACAAACCCCGTAACATGTGGGTACATAAGAGCTGAATATGAAAAATATATATGGCTGTAACAAGTGAACATCATACCCATCTTTTACATCCTCCCGGCGACATTATGCAACAATAAGAATGCCTTCAAACGAATTGCATTCACATGCAAACTTGCATCATACAAGTTATGATAAACTGCTGCAACTTGTCATACTCTCAACAGAAATGCACACATAAGGCTGAAAAGTGCATTTACAATAGAAAAATGCAAGCCTTACTTGCTCAAGAAATCTAACCATTTCTTACCAAGCCAACTCAACGGTGACTTTTTCTGCTGAAAATCGTCCTCTTGTGAATCATCTTGACTCTCATCGATGATGGAATATCCTCTTCCATTCTTGCCAATCTCTTTATCCATCTGCTTCTTATGTTGTGGATGAGTGGTTGGATGCAATGTCCAACATTGGTCAATGAGATGACCCCTCTTCTGACAATGAGTGCAAATCTTTTGCATCCTCTTTTCACATTGTCTTTGCTTATAAAGTTTCCTGAAAGCGGTTAATCTTTTCCAACATTTTGAAATATGATGGTTATATAAACCACAATATGTACATGGATTCTTTCTTCCATTTTTACATACAAATTTATCATGCTTAACATAATCAAAAG
>ML808117.1:70940-96911 GCA_009831015.1 Picea engelmannii | reverse complement strand
TTAAATATGTACTTTAAATAAATACACAGCAACATAACTTGCAACAAATAAACCATCAAACTCACAACAAGAACAACATGATAAAGGAGTTCACCCCTCTCCGGGCTACATCTCCTTGAGCCTCCATCAATGGACTTGGCTCTCTGGGATTAATTTGTCAAAAGTTCTTTTACAAGATGTTGCTCAACTCCAATGGAAAAATAGACTGTACCATTGGGATCAAAATACATAAAAACCCCAAAAATGACTAATAAAACTTTGAAAACGAATCATGGCTCATCCGGGCATGACCTCTTCTACATGTGGCCTTAAGCTTCCATGAGATTATCTATGGAAAAAACACCTGTAAAAGTCCTCAAAAGCCTCCGAAACCTGTCCCAATGTGTTCAGAGCATATAAATTAGCCAAAAATGACTATTCAGTCACAAAAAATAAACTAGGACTCACCAAAACATGACCTCAATCAATGAGGGCTTCAAGCTCCCTGGAGCTTCCTGAAACTTCAATGGTTAAAAACCTGCAAAAGAAGTCTTCAAATGGCTTTGATAACAGTGCCAATGGATTCAGGACATCCAAAAACCCCTAGCTGGGCTTTTACGACACCTCAGTCGGCCAAAAAATGAAGAAGATAGGCCTCCTGCCATTCTCTTCCTTCAAGCTTGTTGTCTCTAGTTCGCCAAAACGCACCTCCTGTACGTTGAACCCAGAACACACTCCAAAACGCGTGCTTAAACCCAACACACGCGCATAATCGAAAAACAGTCCAAACTGTAGGACGGTTAGCGGAACTAAAACTCCCAACCGCCAAGACCACGGGCACATGGGTCCATGTGACCTCATCCCGTGCATAAAAAGGGCTCATTGTCCACGCGTATAAACATGTGACAAGTGTCGATGCGTTTTGGTTTAACCATTATGGTGGAATAACTCCCGCACATTCAAAGGACAAGGGTCATATGGCAATGGATTATGTGACCGAGGATAACCTTTTTGTACCAAATCCCGCGTGCGCAATATATTAACTGGTGGCCACATGAACCAATACACAAGACCACGGGCTGGGGCTAAGCCCCGACCCGACCCCCGCGCCAATATACAAAAACTTTAATTTAAATAAATTTAAATACATACATATAGTAAGAAACAAATCTTGGCGCGTTGGTTGGTTGGACTTTGTTAAAACGCTGCACGGTGGGAGGAGGTCCGGGGTTCGATCCCCACGGACTCTATAAATTTTGAACAAACAACCAATGCCATGGTGCCATGTGGAAGCCCACGACTGGGCCACGTGGCACCTCATAATTTACCAAAACCATGCCACGTGTCACAACACGATTCGTCCAACTGTCAGCCAATCCGAAACCACCACGTCAGCATGTGCCAACTCAGCTCTGCCACATCACCTCTACCACGTCAGTGTACGACCTCTTCCACGTCAGCCTATACGGACTGTACGAACTGCACAGTCAACACATTTTTTTTTTATCTATTTGGCAATTCGAACAGATCGCGATATCGTTCGCTCTCGATGTCCGTTTGAGACGAAACAAGTTGCATTGGGTTCGTGACGACGAGGGCTACGCTCTCGTTCATTTTGAGGCAATTCCGAGAACGTTTATTTTTTAGCTAAAATTTGACCCCGGGTCCAGATTTTGATCAATGCTTAACATAGCCTATTGAAAAATCAACATGGTATCAAAGCATAGGTCTTGAAGATCCCATTGCACATGTACTTTCCATCCATTCTCTCTCACTTCTGCATAAACCGTAGGACCCTCCTAGGATTCCCATAAATTTTGTACATCCCTCCTTCTTTCTCAGTTTCAACCCTTAATACTTGGACGTTGGGGCTAATTTTGGCATAGGAGTGTATGAACTCCTTCAATGCACCTCCAACAAGCTTCAGATCAAAATTTCGGGCATTTTGAAATTTTGGTCCTAGGGTTTCTAGGGTTTCGCTAAATTCTACAGAAATTTCAGTATCAGGGTTTTTGCAACTCATTGAAGGAGCTCTTCATCTCACCAATGTTCTCCTATCTTTCAAAGGATTATTGCTGGTAGTCATAAGTCCAATAAAACCTAAAAGTGTTAGCCTAGCCTAGCCGTTAGGTTTTCTAGCCCAGTTGACAAAGGGTTGTGAAGAATCTAAAATTATGATGAACAAAACTATGATGAAAGATAATCTTGATGGATCAAGCAACTTCAAGTTCTTGGAAGACAAGACTTCAAAGGAAGACTTATTGTGGGTAATACAAAAGGGTTTACCAGAGACAACTATCAATGAATGGAAGGAAGATGACGTCGGGACAAGGAAGCCAATCACCTACTCAAGCCCTTACATTGAAGGGACAACTTCAAAATAACAAAGATGACAAAATGTGACACTGTGACTATCTTCTTCATAAAGATCTCAGAGGATACAGATCAACCAAGAGCCATTGGAGAAATCTTATCAACATCCTCAGGTATACACTTGCATATATTTTTTGTATCATTGTCACGAGGGAAATTGTAGGAGGAAGGAACCTTTGCTGAAGTCATGGATCAAGAGGGATCTCAGTGCATTCAGAGGAACAACACACTCAAAGTAAAGACTCTGGGTTTGATTGTTGTAATTGTCATTCCTCTAACCTATATTTCTATAAGTTTGCTACATTACAAGTAGGTGTTGTAGTTGTGACAACATTCCTTAAATTGTTTTGATTCTAGATATGTACTCATTATTCTCCTTTAGGAGATATTCTTGTGTTGGTTCTTTTTGTTTTCTTGTTTCAGATAGGTTAACAAGAAAAGAAGATGGTTATCCTTCAGAGGGAGTCACTTGACTCAGAGGGATTCAAAACTATTTGAGAAAGAGGAAGAATAGAACCATCATTGAGAAAACCAATGCTATAATGCATTATTAGAATCCTTCTTGGATTCCATGGGAAGAAGCATGCATGACACAGTATATGTGCAGAACAAGAGTCTTCACCAGACTTTGAAAAACATAACTCCCGAAGAAGTCTTCATCGGAATGAATCATGAGATTAAACACTTCAGGTTATTTGGGTGCCCAGTGTATTTTCATGTACCCAAAGAGAAGAAGACCAAGCTATATCCTTTAGAAAGAAAGGATACAATGAATCTTTAAGGACATTCCAGTTCGACACCCCTAGTTAGAGACAGATTGAAACAAGCAAAAAATGTTCTCCTTGAAAAAGAGATAGTCTTTTAAAGACCCAGAGAATTTCAGATGGAGAATTACAGTGAGACAATACCTTCTCCTCCTTCAACAATTCAGAGGGAGACATAAATTACTCCAGTTGATCCAGGTTCTCTAGTTGATATGTTCAGAGATATTGCAGTAGGGCATAAAATGCCTACCTAGACTCACTCTGCAAGAGGCAGAGAAACATACAAGCCTCTCAAGGCACATCCTGAGAAAGCAAAAGAGATTTTCGATCTATCCTTCAGTCATGAGCCACTTCATTGATGTTGAGCCTCCTTTTCTTAGAGAAGCAACAAGAGAACAGGTATGGAAAGGTGCCACAATAGAAGAATACTAATATATCTTAAAGAATGATGTATAAGATATTATTCAGGGACCAAAAGGGAAGTTTGTGGTAACTTCCAAGTGGATCTATAAGATCAAGCATGTAGCCGATGGAAGTGTCAAAGAATACAAAACGAGATCTATAGCCAGAGGTCTCTCACAAACAGAGGGAGTTGTCTATGATGAGACACTTGATCAAGTAAACCCAATACACTTCCATTTGTACTACCATCCATGAATTGGAAACTATATCACATAGATAGATTCTTGATGAGTTTAGATTTCATCAAAAGTGTTGTTGATCCAAACCTATATTATTATAGTGTTGGTGATGAGAGCTTGATTTTGACGACTCTTTCAGAAAGCCTTGTTGTTGGATACAAGTAATCATTGAATTCTAAATTCGAGATGAAGAATCTGAGTATGATACACTATTTCTTGGGAAAAGAAGTATGACAGAGGACCGATGAGATTTTCCTGAGTAAAGGAAAATCTACAGTGAAAATATTAAATAAGTTCAGTATGACAAGAATGCAAAATCCACCTTAAGGGATTTAAAGAAAAAGATTGATGATGATTCAGAGGAGATTGATCCACAACTGATTGGATCACTGATGTATTTGGTTAATCCCATACTTGATTCATGCCATGCAGTGAGTGTGCTTAGTCATTTCATGATTCAACCGAAACATACTCACTAGACAACAACAAAACATGTATTGAGATATATATGAAGCACAGTTGGACATGGCCTGAGATATGCCTCCAGTGTGAACTTGAGTTTGCAGGATATGCCGATTCAGATTGAGAAGAAAGTACATTGGACCGGAAGAGCACATCTGGTTGATGTTTTTACCATGAAGTTTGCCATGGTTTCATAATGCAGCAAGAAACGAAATCTTTGTGGCCTTGAATACCACAGAAGCAGAGGATGTACCATTGAGTGTGTGAAGTAGTATGGCTTCACAAGCTTTTGACAGATTTACTTGACCATGAGATGGATCCTATGATGATAACCAAAGAGCCATGTGTAAAGATCCTTGAGAACCATGTGTTTCCTGATGGATCAAAACACGTTGAGATGAAACGTCCTTTTATCATAGATATGATGCAAAGGAAAATCGTACACATACAGTACCTTCCTACACATGAGAAAATTGCAGACATATTCACCAAACTAACTTGGTGAAGAATGCATTCTTAGTTGAGAGGGAGTATTGATGACTCCAGCCAAGACAAAATTCAGAGTACATCTGTGTGAGACTTGACATGATGAAGAATGCCTCCCTAGCTGAGAGGGAGTGTTGATGATTGCAACTATGTGAGACATTCTCCAGCTTACAAACCTGTGAGATGTGGATCATTGCAACTATGTGAGTCTTTCTCTCAGCTTACGAACCTGAGAGAAATCCCCTAAGAAGGGTATGTGGTTCCTGCCTGAGACAGAGCTGGAACGCAGAGATGACCTCCTCCATTCAGAGAGTTGAGAAGAACTTCGGATGATTATCCAGTGGGAAAGGTGATATGTTGAGTTAGACGTGCCTGTGGCTGAGCACAAGGTGAACGTGTGAAATCCCAAAGTGTTGGGTGCATCATCATGTGAACAGGAAATGAAGATGATGTATTAGCCTCCTCTGAATAACAAAGTTGACAAGAAAACTCCAAATGATTCTCCTGTGTGAGACAGTGGGAAAGAAGATCAGTAGAGTGGACATGCTTGTGGACGAGCACATGTGAACATGTGAAGATCTAGTTCTTATGTGTAATGCAGTGAGCCAAATATATGACATCCCTATGGATGTGCCCCTAGTGGATGAGCACTAGTGGGTGTATCAGATCCTTTGCTATATATTGTTCAAGAGTCAGACCTGCCTGTAACCCTAATTGTTATGTAAAGGGTACAGGTCGGTCCCACCTTAAATGTGATTATTAATAAGTGTAAAACATAACTAATCTGAATAATATTAATTATAATGTGACTTAGAGAGGTTGACCACGTTGTGCCAATAGACACTTCTGTTGACAGGTTTAGGTTAGTATAAGTAAAGGTAAATTCCTCATTGAGGAAACATATCTTTTATATGAGTTTGGAAATTTCAGCAAGTACATTTCTTTGTGAAAAGTGTGCACCTCTCTTGGGTGCTAGAGTTCTAGGGTTTGAGCACCCTCTTGTGTGCTATGGTTTATCTTGGTGGTTAAGGTATTTCTCTTGAAGAATATATCAAAGGATTTGGCTGGGTTGTCGGTTGTCTTCCCTTGTTGAGAAGGGTTTCCCAGGATACTTCTTGTGTTCTTGTGCATAGTTTTTCTTCTTGTGATCTTGGTTGTTGCAACATTCTTGTTTATGGTTAAGACAAATGCAAATTGAAATGAACTACATGCTTAACCTAGATTATTGAAAAATCAACACATATAAGAATGCTAAGTCATATATTTTGTCTATTGCTTGTTGATATAGATATAAACAACATCTCTTTTAACTTGAACCAGGGTCTGTTGAGTCCACCTATATTTCATGGTTGAGAATTTTTTTCCCATAGTTGATGTGTTTCTATCGCTTAATAATTATCAGCCTATGCGTTGTTGTGTGCAACATAAATTTCTTTGTTCCCTTTCTTTTTTGTGTTCTATACTTACGCGTTTTTCCCTTTTCTTCTTCCCTTCTATTGTCTGTTTTTGGTTCTATACTTAGTCGCATATCTATGCTTGCGCATCCCGGGGTGGAAGAGTGAGAAATTCTATATCACTAAGTGTTTTTGTGTGGGGCATAAAGTTCTTTGCTCCCTTTCTTTTTCATGTTCTATACTTACGCGTTTTTCCCTTTTCTTCTTCCCCTCTATTATCCGTTTTTGGTTCTATACTTAGTCACATATCTATGCTCGTGGGTTCCTAGGGTGGCAGACTGAGAAATTCTATATCCATCTATATCTTCACAACATGAGTCCAAGACACTATCGTTTGTTTCCATACTTAGCCAATTTTATGGCCACGGGTTCCCTTGTAGGCACTATCGAACTCTCATGCCCCGTGTTCGGGTTATAAATCTTGCACCTAGTTCGGCTTATAAATCTTGCACCTAAAAACTTCGGTGATCTACAATTCGACCCCGGGCTCCTCGAACTCGCAAGCCTCACTCTACCTACGATGACTCTGTCTGACTGCCCCACCTTTCAATATTTAATACTAAGTGTTATTGTGTGACGCATAAAGTTCTATGCTCCCTTTATTTTTCCTCTTCTATACTTGCCTGTTTTTCCCTTTTCTTCTTCCCCTCTATTATTTGTTTCTGGTTCTATACTTAGTCGCATATCTATGCCTGCGGGTTCCCAGGTTGGCAGAGTGAGAAATTCTATATCCATCTATATCTTCACATCACGAGTCCAACTGACTGTCGTTCGTTTCCATACTTAGCCAATTTTATGGCCGCGACTTCCCGGCTAGGCCCTACTGAACTCTCATGCCCCGTGTTCGAGGTATACATCTTGCAACCAAAACTTCAGTGATCTACAATTCGACCCCAGACTTCTCGAACTCGCAAGCCTCACTCTACCTATGAGCTTGCTGAAATAGATATAAACAACATCTCTTTAGACTTGAACCATGGTCTTTTGAGCTCCAACTATATTTCATGGCTGAGAATGTTTTTCCCATACTTGTTGTGTTTCTATCGCTTGATAATTATTAGATTAAGTGTTGTTGTGTGAGGCATAAATTTATTTTCTCCCTTTCTTTTTCCTCTTCTATACTTGCCGCTTTTCCCCTTTTCTTCTTCCCCTTCTGTTAGCCATTTCTGGTTCTATACTTAGTCACATTTCTATGCTCGTAGGTTCCCGGGTGGAAAAATGAGAAATTCTATATCCATCAATATCTTCATATCACGAGTCTGACCGACTGCCATTCGTTTCCATACTTAGCCAATTTTATGGCCGCAGGTTCCCGAGTAGGCGTTATCGAACTCTCATGCCCCTTGTTCGGAGTATACATCTTGCACCCAAAACTTTGATGTTCAATAATTCAACCCCAGACTACTCGAATGCGCAATCCTCACTCTACCTATGATGTCTCCTTCTAACCGCCCCCCTTTCCATACTTAGTCGATTCTTAAAAGTTTTGTGGGTTCACGGACTCCCAGGTTCACAAAAGTTTCAAAGCATTTTTCGCTCCCCTCCATCCCCGCCACCTTCGCTCCTTCCCAATGCACATTAATTATGCTTTTACTAGTGACAACTCAACACAGATGTTCGAAAATTGGCATTAATAAGTGGAAAGCTCGAGTACATCTCCCATTAAAATGCATTAATGGGAAAATATTATGGAATCTAATGAATTTTTTTATGTCGATCTTGAATTGGCAAAAAAATGTTGCTTATTTTAGTTTTTTTTAAGGCATCATCGTAGAAAGAATGCAATATTGTGCTAGCCCACTGTCATCTACAAAGGTGTTGACATGATGCCCCTCTTTAGTATTCTGCATATATTGCAACTTGGCATATTTGAGAATATGCTTGCATATGGAACTATTAATTCACCCTTCAAATTTGAACATGGTTTGCATTTGGGGCACAAAGAAATACTAATAAAATAAAATAATATGAATAGTATTTAACTAAATATAAACAAATTATCCTTTTACTTGAACCTGGGTTTGTCGAGCTCCAGTTATATTACATAACTGACAATGTTTTTTCCCATAGTTAATGTTTATGGCCGTGAGTTCCCGGATTGGTGCTATCGAACTCTCATGCCCCCTGTTTTGTGATATACATTTTGCACCCAAAACATTCGTTATCTACAATTCGACCCCAAACTCCTCAAACTCACATGCTTCACTCTACCTACGATGAGTCTGTGTGGGTCTGTGTGACCGACTGCCTTTTGATACTTAGTCGATTTCCCCGCCACCTTTGCACACTTCCCAATGCAAATTGATTACGCTTTTATTGGTGACAACTCACCACACAGGTTCAAAAAGATTGGCATTAATGAGCGAAAAGCTCGAGGACATCTCCCATTAAAATGCATTAAACCAAGATTTACGAGAGATTATATTACCATCCTCCAATGTTCATTCTAAATACTATCACAAAATTATTGTCACATATTGCAATACAAACAAATATTCATCAAAACATTAGCTTTTCTCAGAGACACCCCACATGCACCCCAGTCACCTGAACTGAGCGATATTTGGATCCATCAACTAAACCTCCCTATTATCGAATTGTTAGAGGTCAATATTATGGCACCTGATTTTTTTTTTTGTGTGTGGATCTTGAACTCGGAAAAATTGTGTTTTACTTTAGTTTTTTTAAGCCATTATACCTTGCCTTTCCATACTTAGTCAATTCTTCACCTCCTGTTGTCACAGATTCGTGGGTTTCTGGGCTCCCAGGTTCACAAAAGTTTCAAAGCAATTTTTGCTCCCCTCCATTCCTACCACCTTTGAATGCTTCCCAATGCACATTAATCATGCCTTTATTAGTGACAACTCACCAAACACATCGAAAAGATTGGCATTAATAGGCAAAAAGGTCGAGGACATCTCCGATTAAAACGCATTAAACCAAGATTTACGGAAGATTATATTATCATGCTCCAGTGTTCATTTTAAATACTATCAGGAGCAAAGGAACATTCTCATCACATTATGGCTGTAGTTGGACAACATTTTTGTGGAGATACCTTGAATATTTTCTGGCGCGAGGACCAGAGTCTTCAGTGGTCCAAAGCTTATGGCTACTACTCATCCGCTTCTTCCCAGAAGGAAGTTATATAGACATCTGGAATTGCACAAGCATGTTGTGTCCATGAACTAGCTGTGAAGAAAATTATATTTCGAACCATCAGACTATCCAGTTGTAGGACCATTCCCAAGTCTCCCTATCGCCTGAAGTATTTCGAAAGATGTTAAGACTTCCCGACCCAATGCCTACTTTCAAGGAGGAGAATTGTAGAGATTTCTTAAAGAAGCATGATAATGAATTGGACATGTTGCCGGAGTTTTTAGAGAACCCAACATCTGGTCCCGGGGACACGACCAAATTACAGGTTAGTGCATTTAAAAACCCTTTCCGGGAAATTGCATGGATTTTCATGAGGATAATGGGACAAGAAAGTACAACTAACATATCTCGAATGATTCTATATATTTTATATTTTACAGTGAAGGAACAAGCCATCTTCCATTGGGGCAAGTTGATTTCCATTGAAATCTCTTCCCAGTTATTGCAATACATAAGGTAGAAGAAATTCTTTATGTCATGTTATTTAATTTTTGCGGTAGCACATTGTTGTCCATTCCTTGGATTATCTATGTGTAAGAAGCTAAACTGCGAATTTGACCCAGTAACCTTTTGGTACCAGATATTATGGAGACACCACGCCTCCCAACATTTTTATGGAGTCTTTAATGATTTTGTTTCAGTTTATAAATGATTGTTATTTGGAAAGTATTTTCCTTGGGTCTCTGACTAGGCAACCAAGTTCTTGGATGGGAAGGGAACACTAGAACAAATGGAGAACTATAATGTTATAAGGATTTTTGGTTCCAAACAAAATCCTTCTTTCCTTCCATGTCACATATCAGGTACAATGTTTTTTGCTGAAATAGAAAGGCAGTACACTTACATCCCTCTGCCTTGGAGAGTTGGGGATTTCATAGTCAGTAATATGAACAAGATTGACAGTTTCATGGGCCACTTCCACAGGTTCAATTTGAAATTTGATGAAAAAGTAAAAGGGTTCAACCCTGATGGTATTTTTGTAGAACACTTATTGGCTTTCGGTTTCAATAGTTCTTTCATTGAAACTATCCTGAATGAAGATGAAGATAACGCCTCAGGGGGTCCTTCTCATGACACTAGCGACCTGGAGACAATACTTAGCACCAATGAGTCATACAAGCAGAAACGAAAAAGGCCCGGGTGAGAAAAGCGCCCAATCCTCGACCGCCAGACCCAAGACTACAACATCTCGGAGCAACACACCAATGACCTACCCAAGAAAGAAAGTCACACACAGTTCTTCAAGCGGAGGAGGAGATAACAACCCTCCCTCTGACAAAATTGAAATTTCTCACAAACTTTCTGCGAGCAAAAAACAAAAAACAATAGTGCAAGAATAGGAGGGACTGAGGGGAGAAATTGATATACACGATCTCTCCCTCGAATATATGGAACTAGAAATTGGCATTGACAAAATGTTCCCCGATGACGACCAGCTAGAGAGCACTGCTCCCCATAATCCTGAGATGGAAATAATTGGGACTGATACCTTGGACGAAGAAGAGTCTTTTGCATTTCAGAGTGTTGTTTTTGACAACGAATCCAAAAAATTGGTTATTGAAAAGAGAGGTGTAAAGAATAAGAAAGGGAAATCTCATTCATAGATGAACCTACAGAACATGTGCCCTTCCCAAATCTCCCAGATACACCGAGCAACTAGAGATTCTCTAGATAACTCTATTAGTGACCTTGAAGCGGAGAACGCTAGGTTAAAGGAGCGAATCAAAGAATTGGAGGGAGCTCTAATGCCTCTTCCAGTGTTTGCTACTCCTTTGGAAATGATCAGGCCCACTGCACTTGCGACAAAGTTAAAAGGATAAACAAGCCTTCTCACATCAGCCCGAGGTTATGTGGAAAATAATATAAAGAGAAGAATGGAATTAATAACAGAATATTGGGAGATTTCAAAGAGTATGGTCTCTTTTGGAACAAGAGTGCATGCTTTTCATGAGTATCTGCAATCAGATCTCAAGAACGAGCAAAGTTTCTACCTCGATGCAGTTGTACCATTTGGTGTTAAAGTTACCGCTATGACAGAATTTAGAAGAAGAGGGGAGGATCTCCCTTCCCTAGATCGAATAAACCAACTAAATACATGTTGGAAAGAAAAGGTAAAAAACCTGAATGGTATCGTTCAAGCATGTAGCCAGACCATATCTAGAAGAGACAAACTATTCAAGAAGCTAACTGAGATAGATCTAGCTGGTAGCACCAATGAAGTCCAAGACTCGAAATTGATATTCAACTCGTTGTTTTTAACCAAGCAAGCATTTGATGATCAAGTTCAGAATTATAAAAGGTTGTCATTTGAAAATTTCTATGGCATTCTTGAATATGGTGAAGATGGCGTGAAAAACTAGCTAGTCGGTTATTCGATTAAAAACCAAGATATTCAAGAAGCATTGCACAACCTCTGTATTGATATAAGGGACTTGGAAAGTGAATTCTTCAATATAAAAATATGGCATGAAATCAATGTGGCGCCCATGAGGAGCTACATCGAGGAGTGGTTCAAAAAGGTCATCGGCAACATTACCAATGAAGGGAAAAGGACGCTTCAGACGGTTCCCATAACCACCGAGGAAAGCCATAAAAGGACTTCAGCGAGCAAATGACAAGGCATGGGACACCATCATAGTAAGTTGATATTGATCACATTCTTCTGTCTTTGTCAATGTCTTCATCCAGTTACTCCACCTCTTTAAATACAAAGCTTTAATTGAGGACTGACAATTTTCTGTTTCTTCTTGCCAGGTCTTGTTGTTTTCCATCGCCAACTTTCTTCTTTCTACAAGCTTGATTCTTTTACATCTTTTCTTTGTGGTCCACGGGAGCCCTGATCCCAGTCATTATGGCAAACACATTTAAATTTTGTAGAATATGTACTGAACTATATATTGTTTTACAAATTCCAAGACAACTATTTTGGGAAATATTCTCAAATGTATTTTGTAACCCAGTTTATCTGAATATAAAATATTTGAGGTTGTTGTATGGTGATTTTCAATGTTTGGTGTTGTTTTTTTTTAATTTTGTATTTTTTTATAAATTAACTCATTTCTCTGTACATGTTGAGATCATGCTCCTGTTTAATATTGTGCATATATTACAACTTCCTATATTTCAAAATATGCTTCCATATACAAAATGTTAAGTCATATATTTTTTTCTCTATTGCTTATGGGTTTGAGCAAAATTTGCGAGATGAAAACACCCTTCAAATTGGAACATGGTTTACATTTGGACCACAAATAATCTATTAAGATACACTAATATGAATACATTTGAAATAAATATAAACAAAATCTCTTTAAACTTGAACCTGACTTTCTTGAGCTCCAGAATTGGAACACCCTTCAAATTGGAACATGGTTTACATTTGGACCACCAATAATCTATTAACATAAATTAATATGGATACTACTAAAATAAATATAAACAAATTCTCTTTAAACTTGAACCCTACTTAGTCACATTTCCATAATCGCGGGTTCACGGCTTTGCGGACTGACAGATCCTCATCTCCATCTATATCGTCACATCATTAGCTCAACTGCCGTCCCTTTCAACACTTAGCTAATTATCTGACCACAGGGTCCCAACTTAGTGCTATCAAATTCTTATGCCCCATGTTTCGTGTTATACATCTTGCACCCAACACTTCTGTGATTTACAATTCGACCCCGGACTCCTGGAACTCACAAGCTTCACTATACCCGGGTTCACAAAAGTTTCAAACCATTTATCACTCCCTTCAATCCCTGCCACATTCCCGCCCTTCCCAATTCACATTCATTATGCTTTTACTAGTGACAACTCAACAATCAGGTTCGCTTTTTGTCATTAATAAGCGAAAACCGCATTAAACCGCGATTTATGGGAGTCTGACTGACTGCCGTTGCTTTTCATACCTAGCCAATTCTCGGGTTGGCGCGATCGAACTCTCATTCCCCTTGTTCTGTGATATACATCTTGCACCCAAAACTTCTGTGATCTACAATTCCATACTTAGCCAATTTTATGGCTGTCGGTTCCTGGGTTGGCGCTATCGAACTCTCATTCCCCATGTTTCGTGATATAAATCTTGCACCCAAAACTTTCGTGGCCTACAATTCCGTGATATACATCTTGCACCAAAAACTTATGTGGTATACAATTCCTCCAACTCGCAAGCTTCACTCTACCTGGGTTCACAAATGTTTCAAAGAATTTATCGCTCCCTTCCATCCCTGCCACCTTTGCGCCCTTCCCAATGCACATTTATTATGATTTTACTAGTGACAACTCAACACACATGTTCGAAAAAATTGGCATTAAGAAGCGATAACCTCGAGGACATCTCCCATCAATACGCATTAAACCGTGATTTACGGGAGTTCGACCGACCGCCCTTCCTTTTGCACCCAAAATTTTCGTGCTCTACAATTCTACCCCACACTCGAACCAAAACATTTCACTCTACCCAGGTTCACAAAAGGCTTCAAAGAATTTATCACTCCCTTCCATCCCCGCCACCTTCGCTCCCTTCCTAATGCACATTAATTATGCTTTGCTTAGTGACAACTCACCGCATAGGTTTGAAAGGATTGGCATTAATAATCATTAAACCGTGATTTACGAGAGTCTGAACGACCACCGTTCCTTTCCATACTTAGCTAATTTTATAGTCGTGGGTTCTCAGGTTGTCACTATCAAAATCTCACTCCCCATGTTCTGTGATATACATCTTGCACCCAAAACTTTTGTGATATACAATTCCACCCCACACTCCTCCAACTCCCAAGCTTCACTCTACTCGAGTTCACAAAAAGTTTCAAAGCATTTATCGCTCCCTTCCATCCACACCACCTTCGCCCCCTTCCCAATGTAGATTAATTATGTTTTGATTAGTGACAACTACCCACACATGTTCGAAAGCATTGGCATTAATAAGCGAAAACCTCGAGGACATCTCCCATTAAAACACATTAAACTACGATTTACGCCAGATTATATTATCAAATATCTTCTTCACATGTTACGTTTCATATTACTTTATGGGAAGATTCCATTTCATACTAATTGCTTTGTTCCTGCCATCTATTTATGGGTAGATTATTTTTCAATAATTGTAAAGTAAGATATAAGTTATATCTTGATTTACTATTTAATGTAATTTCAATATAGCTTTTAATATTTACAATTTTTTTATCATTTCATTTCTAAAAAACAATTGGACATAACTTTTTCATATTTATTTTTCATTTAATTTTACATATTTCAACTTTCATTTGCTTATTGTTAAAGATATATTATAATTACCCTTTACTTACCAGACTGTTAATTTCTATTTTTTTAACAATATTCCTTGTCTCTCCCCATCCTCCAAAATGCATTAAACCGTGATTTATGGGAGTCCGGCCGATCGCCCTTCCTTTCCATACTTAGCCAATTTTATAGCCGTGGGTTCCTGGGTTGGTGCTATCGAACTCTCACTCCCTGTGTTCCGTGATATACATCTTGCACCCAAAACTTCTATGATCTACAATTCCACCCCGCACTCCTCCAACTCGCAAGCTTCACTATATACAGGTTCACAAAAAGTTTCAAAGCATTTATCGCTCCCTTCCATCTGCGCCACCTTCGCGCCCTTCCCAATGCATATTAATTCTTCTTTGATTAGTGACAACTAACCACACAGGTTCGAAAGCATTGGCATTAATAAGCGAAAACCTCGAGGACATCTCCCATTAAAACACATTAAACTGCGATTTACACTAGATTATATTATCAGATATCTTCTTCACATGTTACGTTTCATATTACTTTATGGAAAGATTCCATTTCATATTAATTTCTTTGTTCCTGCCATCTATTTCTGGGTAGATTCTTTTTCAATAATTGTAAAGTAAGATATAAGTTATATCTTGATTTAATATTAATGTAATTTCAATATAGCTTTTAATATTTACAATTTTCTTACCATTTCATTTCTAAAAAACAATTGAACATAACTTTTTAATATTTATTTTATTTATTTATTTTTCATTTAATTTTACATATTTCAACTTTCATTTGCTTATTGTTAAAGATCTATTCTAATTACCCTTTACTTACCAAACTGTTAATTTCTGTTTTTTTAACAACATTCCTCGTCTCTCCCCATCCTCCAAAAATCATCATCATGAATAATTATAAGGTGACAACTATCATCTCCATTCCCAAATCTACTTGGCAGGGACTAAGCTGCCACACAACACTTGTTTAATATTGAGAATTATATGTAATGGATATAGATATCACGTCCAATATGGGAAAATATATGAGAAGAAAGAACATTTTTAAAGTGTAAAAATTAGTTTTAGATGTTAAATATGATTTATCCAATTGTTTATTATTATTTTTCTTATCTTATAAATGTATTCACATAACACATTTAAGAGACAAAATAGATTTTCATATTATTTTAAATAAATTAAAATGTCAAGAGACTATGATTTTAGCAATAAATGTTAGAGTCTTAAAGAATATCATGTAATTTTTTTCGACGGAATACACATCTTGGTAAACCCTCCAAGTATTTTCTCTCATTTCCAAGACGGTACAAGAAGTAAATCGACCGGTTGCATTTTTGGCAACCTAACCTGGTGGGGACATCGAGTTAGACCCAATAATATCTTCTTCAATATGAAGAATATCATGCAATAGTTAGGCGAACATAAAATAAAATAAGAGTGGTAAATTCGTTGGATCATAAGGTTTTGAAAGGTGAGAGAGGAAGGGGAGAAAATCTTCTTTTAAATTAGAATATTAAAGTTAGACGAAACACAATTGCATTAAAATTATTTGATATGAGTGTATTAGCATGAGTAGGTAAAACGATGTATTGTATGCGACGTGCAATGGACACATAGTGATCATACATTTGGTCATGGCCAATATAGATTGACCCTATTATATCTCTCAGTTGTTTGTGATTAGTTAGAAGAAATGCATTTTGTTGTCATTTACATGTGTCAAAGAGTTAGGAGTGGAAAGACAACCTAACACTTCGGTAGGTTGTAGCTATAAGGGGTTAGGGTTAATATATGAGTTGAATATCCTAAGATTGGTTATACCGGATGGTCATTTGTTTTTGTTAAAAGTTATTAAGTAGACTCTGCTAAGTTTCTCGTGTAATGGACACATAGTGATCACATTTGGTCATGGCCAATATAGATTGACCATATTATATCTCTCAATTGTTTATGACTAGTGAGCAAACATGCATATTGTTGTCATTTACATGTGTCAAAGAGTTTAGAGTGGAAAGACAACCTAACACTTGGGTAGGTTATAGCTATAAGGGTTTAGGGTTAGTATAGGAGTTGAATATCCTAAGATTGGTTATATCATATGGTCATTTGTTTTTGTTAAAAGTTCTTAAGTAGACCCTGCTAAGTTTCTCATGCAAGTGGTTAAGGTTTGAATGCTCTTATAATGGTCGTACATGTTGGCCATCAATGCCACATTTATGATCTATTCTAATAGCTTTATTATTGTAAGGTGGACCATGGCGGACATGCTCTACTATCATATGTCTTAAGGGAGCCTTAATATGGCTACCCCTCAAACCCAAGGTTGAGGTTAAAGAAACAACCAAATCACTAAACACTCAAGGAAGAAGTAGTTGCAATCACGGTTACAATGAAGATGTTAAGAAATTTTGTCTCAAAAGTTCATCACATGGTAATGAAATTCCATCTTGTGAAACCCTTGTGGATATTTCTCCAAATGAATATGTCGGCGTGTGTAATAATCTCAAACTAAAAAGGACTCGTTCTAGACTGCTAGAATCACCAGGGTGTTATGGCTATCCAAGGGCCACGAGAAACAATGACAACACATCGAGATTTTTCCTTGAATGCAAACTCGAAAAACCCTTTTGTCAAGTCACAGGTAGTTGTGTTGAGCAACCATGTGGCTACTAGAGTTCTTTAACCTAAGCTCTGATAATGGACTCAAGGGGGATTTGGCCCACGAAAATAACTAAGTAATGTTACCCAACTTTATTATCCCATATCACTGGAATTCTCGTGCATGCCCCTACAATTTTGGGATTTTCTAAAACACATGCTTACGTCCTTAGGGAAATTATATGACATGAACCTTTCTGATCCTTTAACCCTCACCCTAGAAGCAAGTGTGCCTTAGGGTTAATTTTTCCATCGCCTAGAAATAGTTTGTTTACATTTAGGTAAGGGGGGGGTTATAATATAACTTGTGAGGTACATGAACCTCCAAATACATATTTTAGGTGTCAAAGCCCTAATCCAAAAATCTAGGATTTGTTACTAATGGAAAAACCAAAGTTTCCATCAACCCAATTTGAATGTACTATGTGGCCCCGTTCTTAAAGGACTCACCTACAAGCGGTAATGAAGGATGGTTTCAAGTGGTACAAAAGGTAATAAATAGCCTCGACTCTCAAGGTTCGATCAACCAAAAATTATATTGCTTTGGGGTTAGTGCCAAATAAACTTGCAACCTCAATCATGAGAAAAGAGGTTGTTGACCCTTCTCAAGTATCTTCTTCTCATAGGGCATAAGGTCCAATATCCATCCTTGTTATTGAACCCTCGACCAAAAATAGAGGCCAGGGAGCTTTTGAAAGACCTAAATTTCACACCACCGATGACTTAAGTTTATAATCTAAGGCTAGAAACTTGATTTCAACAAACTCTTTCCAAAAATTAGTTGATACAAGTGGTGAGGAGGATATGGAATACCCACTATTGGTTCCTGATGAAGGCAATTCCATGGATTGTTAAGGGACTTATGGACCCTTGCAAACAATCCATAGTTTGGAGGACTCATAATTTGATTTTAGTTTTAAATATTTCGTGTTTATAAGAATTTAAACTTTGTATTTATTTATTTGTTTGTTATGGATGGTTGTGAATTTCATATTTCCACCTCAAATGGCATTAAGGAAAGAGAAATCTTTTGGAATTGGTTTGTAGACGAGCTACCAAAAGGTAATTGCTTAATATATAGATATTTCAACTTGGTTGAAACCAAGGATGATAAGGAATGAATCTTTCTTGTAAGGATATCATAGGGGGTGTACAAAACTTGAAATGGCCTCAAGGCTAAACTAGGCCTACATGATCCCAATAATTTTGAATGTGTGATGTTTATGCACTCTAATTCAACTGGTCAAACTACAAGAAGACAATGAAAGAATTTTGAAACAATAAGATAAATCCATTAATCATTTTATTTTGATTGTGGAGGTGGGAAGGCAATGCCCATACCATCAAACCATTGTAATCTTCATTTTGTGGTGGGATAAAAAAAGAATATTTATGCTCACTGTCTCTCACTTATACCAAACATATTGACATTAAAAGATTCTAGAATCCACTACCAAGGCCAAGGGGGGTTGAAGGATGGATTACCTAGTCAGGTGATGTTGTCTGTTGGGTCACTATATTTCTACATGGATACTAGAGGCATATTGTAGACATAATGGGTAAGCAACGTAGGACTATAAAGAATGAGCTTGAGGCAACCTTCCTAGATGCTCCAATTTATCTCATATCATGAGAAAATCCATTGAGATGTAACCAAACTAAAATTGAATAAAATATGTTGCTCTTGAGGATCCCAAGTGCACATTGAACTACAAGGATAAAATACGGAGACGAGCAATGAAATCCTTTTTCAATGCATTGGATTTTAGAGAGGCATGGAGAAAATTGTTTCTCCTAGGTCCATTGAAGGAAGGATTGTCAAGAAACAAGACATCACAAGAAGTATGGGAATAACTACAAAGTGTCTTTTAGTTGCAAGGAATGACTAAGGAGTGTAGGATGACCATCCAAATGTGCCTTGAGGTTGTTCCATGACACCTTTTTCTTAAGCATGCAAAGCTATGTGATCAAGAGCCTTGGACTTAATGGATTCCCACATGAATTCTATAAATCCATATGGAGTTTTTATTGGGCTTGACTTGATGCAAATGTGCTAGGAGGTTGAAAGAAACAAACATTTGGGAGAACATTGAAAAAGGCTTAATTAGATTTATTCCAAAACCTAGGGATGCAAAGATCCTCACTATTGGGAGATTAATTGTTTTACTTGATGTTACTTGCAAAATTTTGGCCAAAACATTGGCCTTACACCTCAATCATATTTTGCCAAAAAATATTAGGCCTAAGTAGTTGAGTTTCATTGTAGATCACTTTATTCTCGACAATGTCATTATTGTGCAGGAAGGTATGGAGTGGACCAAGTGCCTATGCCTTATCTCTCTTTTATTAAGATTAATTTTGAAAAATCATATGATAAGGTTGAATGTCCTTTCATATTATCCATGTTAAAGCCCTCATGTTTAGGAATATTTTTATAAAAGCTATTGAAAATCTATTTGCTAATGTGTCACCCCACCTCTCTATTAACTAGGATAAGTTCAAGAAAATTAGGATTTTCAATTCAATTTGGTGGTGATATACTCTTTCTCTAACTATTTATGTCATGGTTGTTGGAGCCTTAGGATACCTATTATATAATGTGTTACACCTCATATCCACTACAATGTACCCTGCATTTTTTCACCAGATCTGACCCATCATATGAGCAGATTATGTGCATCATTATATCATGATGAGCCAAAAGTGTGGTTATATTTGCACTCATGTATTGTATTGGATCATGCTTAGATGTTCTATGTATTAGTGGGGGGGCTATGTAGTATATCTAGACCCTTTGTGGTCAGTCATGACCCATCCTTTTAGTCCCCATTTCAAGATAGGCATTGCTCTTATGGCTCCGACCAAATGCCCCTTGATGTTGGTAACTCTTCATCATGTCAGTCATTTATGATATGGGTAGGTATGCGAGCATCTTGGGGTGGATCTACTATGATGCATGATTTAGGGGAGCTACTAGTCTCTCTCACTTATTTGTATGTGATATAAAAGTGTTTCTCTTGTTGTCATACCTATGTATAACACACTTATCTTATGCCTAAGAATGGATCCATATCTTATGTATTCATCACATTTTGGCCATATACTATTAGAGATGATTTTGTCGATGCTCACTAAATTTCATATTTTTTGAGGCAATATCAGAGTTCTTGAGGTAGTACATGTATCCCAAGGTATAGGTCGCATCCTCAAAGGCACATATGGGCTATTTATGCATGCATGAACATTCTCTACACATGCCATGTTGAGTATTCTATAACGCTCTCTCATTTGGTCGTCCTTTGAGCTATTTATGCATGATTTGAGGGCCAAGCCACTCTTTTGGACGTTATACTAGCCATTGGGGGTTTTATGGCCCATTTTTTGACTTGGAGGGTCACTCCCATGCTTCATGGAGGTGTCTTTACTTGAGATATACACATGGACTTACATTAGAGGCACTTTTTGAGGGTTAATGAGAATTTTTGAGGAGTTGACCACCTTTTGGGGCCTTACTCACTCATTTCATGAGATCATTCCACATAAGGAGGCTAGACGTTGGACCTTTCTTCACTTGAAAAGCTTCTACAATTTTGTTTTAGGCTTGGACTACACGTTTTCAAGGGAATGTTGAGCCTCTACAACAAATTGGCTCTTCCTTTTGAGGGACATCCCCTTCTCATGAGGATTTTATGTACATGTGGTATGTTTTACTTGTATTTGACTTAGTATCCTTCTTTGTGTGGATGACAAGTCATTTTTTGTAATTATCCTAGGCTAATTTTAAGGAGATATAAATTAATAAAGAATGAGAAGGACATAGAAGCCTCATCTATAAATAGAGGATCTCCTCTTATTCCAATTTGTTGTTGTTGTTGGACATTTGAGAATACAATTAATTGAAGATCTACCTATTCAAGGTTTTGGTGTCAATTCTTGGAAGTCTCTCTTTCTTGGTTGTTTTCTTGGTGCATTAAAGACTTGTTATGGTGATTCAAGACTTCTAATAGATTTCAAGATCAATCCATTTGAAGGGTTGTTATACCACTTGGAGATCATATATTTTAGTGTTTATTTCTTCCTCTTCTGTTGTTAGCTTGTGTAATTGCTTAATCCATTGCTTTGTTTTTCCTCTTGGTTACGTAGAAAGGGTTTTAAGTATTTTGTTTAAGTCATAATTGATCTTATTGGTGAAGGTCTTTCCCTTATGGAATCTATAACACACCTGACCCCTAACTCTCTTAGGTCCGTGGGATGTTCATTTTTCCTCTTTCCTCAAGGTAAGTATTCAGGTTTACTCTCCCTGTTTTCGGTCCATCACTATTTTAAGTGAGGATTTCTCTTATCAAAATATTCATTGTGTTAAAATATTACTTATTTGACCCCCAAATTTCCAACAAAATCCCTCTACGGAGTTCATTGCAATGACTAGGGACCTACATGCCCTCAATCAGATGGTTAGAACCACTTCTCGCCTCCAAATCAAAGATCTAGAACGAATCATACTTTCCCATTGGAACAACATGTTACATGCCTAAAATTCCATTCTGACGACTTCAGTCCGATGGATCATTCTGACAGATCCAATGTCTCTCAAACTCAGGAACCAACGGCTCTGATTTTGTTGGCTCCTCTAATCGCCCAACAATTATCATCCATCTCTTCAGTTACTCGCCAACTGAACCGCGCTCTGCCAAAGTGTCCTGGTAGAACTTCCTTCTGTCTTCTCATGCAAAGGCTCATCATAACGTCGTCCTGTCTCTGCCATCCCAACAACCATCTGATGGGCTCTTCAGCCCCACGGAGGTCCGAGCTAATGATATCCCCATGTGTACCGGTCCATTAGTACCTGTCCGTCGGGTATGGTCCTGCACATCAAAAACTACGCCCTCCATGGGCTCATCAGTCCTCGGGATCATAGGAATGTCAATCATATTTCATCATTAAATTTATCAAATAAATGCATGAAATCCCTAGCATATCATCTAAGAGCTCAAAGACGTTACACATATCTACTATACAAAGTTGAAGAAACCAACATAATAACCTATTGGGCTAATATCCACAAGAAAAGGAAAGTTTCCACAGAGGATCATTCAAGCCATGTATACGAAGTGGCATGGTCTAGGGATGTCCAGTCATAGTAAGACCAGGGGTAGGTGTTGTCCGTGGGTGCCTTTGTAGGAGGTGAGTCGTACCCGTCATGGATGCACTTTTTCCAAGCCCCTTTTATTTGCTTTTATTTTTATTTATTGCTTTTCTTTCTTTTTACTTCAAGATCTGACCAAAGGACACTGCCTTGGCGTGGTGACCAGAGCTGACAGTGTTACCCACTGGTATTTTCGCAGAAATGATAAGGCTGGCTCGTGATGAGATCCCCTTTCCCTTGGCCATGCAACCAAAGGTCACTGCCTTGGCGTGGTGACCAGATGATGGCAATGTTATACTGCTAGATACCTATGTACATAATGGGACGGCTCGTGATGAGACCTCCCATCCTCTTGGTCAGGTCTTGTTTTATTATTTTTTCTTAGGGTCCCTTTTGTTTCTTATCAAGAGGCCTTTTATTGCCTTCTCGGGGATCCCTGGGCGAAGCATTTCTAGGTTTCATTTCCTATGGATTTTATCTTTTACCAACTGCTTTTACCCCGTGGGCCTTTAGCCCCTTCTTCCCACAAGACAAAGTGTAACCCTCGAAAGGTCATCCTAATGGCCGGACTAGGGGAATGGGATGGATGAATGGGAGATAAGATGTAAAATGATAGAATGATGGGAGCGGACGATGGCTCTGCAAATCCCCCCTGGTGGCTAACCAAAACCCATGAATACAAACTTGCTAAGTCACCCTATTAATCACCCCAACAATGGTCAAGTGGATTAGTGTAAGATCCAAGCAGTTATCAGAAATGTAAGGAACCTAATGCATGTATAAGAAGGTTATAATGATCAAACATGACACATACCATGATACCTTGGACCAATTACCTCATGGAGCAAGAGTCTTCTCCGATGCAAGCCCAAGCCGATGGTGATGGAAGCTGCTGCTGCTAACAGGACAAGTCTGGCGAAGGAGAAGAAGGATGGGCCCTCCAGGGCCATGCTCAAGTCAATCTTTCTCTCGGTACTTCATGTCTAGGACCTGTGGGCCTTGAGACATGATCTCCTAGCTATCCCTAGATATCGGGGATAACATCTGGCTCCAACTCGGGGACATGTGCTCACCGTAGAGCGCATAAAAACCTCAACATCTCTGGCATAAAACTGCAGACCTGCTCACACTTGACAAGAAAGCATCAGCGACAAAAGGTGGGGTGGTATTGCCACCCCGCAAAATAATACATGTATACATATGAGATAAAACAATCGAAATGCATATAAGTAAACAAACAATAAATGCAGATGGTATAATACACATAAATGCCTACCTACTCATACTTACCTGTATAATCATGTCCCACCACCTTGGTGGGGTTTGAGGAGGCGTCCGCTGATGGGTAATGGACGCCTTCTTCCTTCCAAGGTGGACAAGTAATAAGAATTATCTACTGATTCCATTCCGACCTTGAAGGGTCCGAGCCATGATTGTGTACTTCCCTTTACATTAGTAGGCTCTCCTTTCTGAATATCCCACATCCATACTAACTCTCCCTCCTTGTATTTTTGGATCTTGTGTTTGTTAGTTCCTTGAACAACCCTGGTGTATTGTACTGAGGGAGGTGGGTGGGCTTATGGAATAAAGGTTTCTTGCTGGGACGGATGTATCTGTACATCTTCTTCATTCTTTGGTCTTTTTAGTATTTTCACCATCCCTACTTCTTTGTTTTGAAACTGATCTAGGAGTTGCTGATATTCCTCTTTCTTGGGCCACTCAATCTGGTCAAAGTCTTCTTCCGTAGTAAATGGAATGTCTTCCGGAGAATACTCTTGAAGAGTTTGTATCACATCTTTCTGCGCTTCATTCACAGTAGGAGCAACATCTTGTACATGAGTTCCAGTTATCGACATATTGAGTAATCGTCCAGTTGTCCCATCTTTCAAAGGAAACCACAGAAAAGTGAGATCCATCTCGAGGGACCCACCTATCATTGCACCAAACTTCCTAGATAACAACATTCCCCATACATCTGGGACATCAACAACTATGATGTCTATGTGAACTGTCTTCTTGGGGAATTCCTTCAGTTGTAGTTCGACGTTTTCAACGACACCATGTGTGGGTATAGCTTTGGACTCAAATCCACACACGTTTCTATAAGGCATGGTTACCTTCAGGCCCATCTGCTGCATGACTTTGAGAGACATCATGTTGGCACCAACACCTGTATCCAGCATGCAATTGTTGAGATATTTATTGTTCATCATAAGAGCCATGAAGAAAGGAGGATTTTCACCGTACTGGATTCTGAAATGATCAGCTTGTAACATAATCGGGGGGTCCATAGGCTCGACCGTTCCTGAAAAGAAGGTGTTGAAGCGTTCTTTAATAGAAGGGATCTTAATGGATTCTTTTAGAGGAACATTCACATGCATCTTTGACAAAGCTCCTTCAAGGTCAAAATCAAGGGTACCACTTTTAGAGGAACATTCACATGCATCTTGGTGCAGAGATCCGAAGCAGGCTCAACATTGTGTTCCACTTTCTGCTTGATGTCTATTTTCCCCCTAGGGTTGGCAAAGGGCTCAATCTTGGATGAAAGGAGATTTCCTTCAATTTTTGTTGCAAGCTCTTGGGATTCTTGAATGGATTGAGGATCTTTGTCTCTGAGGAGACACCCTAATTGGCCATTGAAAGATCTAGTATAAATGTGAACTAAGTAATCATCTTTCGGATGGTGGCTTGGGGGAATTCGTTGGAGTAAAGCTTCGAACCTGGTATGAAACTCCCGAATGGATTCATTTTCACGTCTGGAAATGCCATTTGATTGGGTGAGTAGCATGTTCGAATCTTCTTTGATACTCCACCTTCTGAGGAATATTTCCTCAAGTCTATCCATGGTTTTAATGCTTCCATCAGGCAGGCCAAGATACCAACGTCTTGCAACATCATAAAGGGTAGCAGAGAAGAGCTTCATGACCAAGTCTTCAGCATCATCACTAATGGGGTTAAGCTGAAAAAATGCCCAGAAGTTACTCTTATGCTCTTCGGCACTAGTAGCATCAGTGTCGGTAAACTTAGGCAACCACTTCTCATATTTAGGTGGCATTTTCCTAGGGTAACCAGGTATGGCTGACATGTCTAAAGGCTTGAACAAGGTAGATGACCATTGTCTCTGATTGTTGACTGGGTTTGTAGTACCGGTCTGAGAAGTAGACATGTTTAAAGGAAGTCTCTTTCCAAAAAGTGACTTAACAACAGGTGAATTAGCAGGAGGCTTCCTTCTGAAAGCTAGAGGAGGGTTATTGAACCTCCTTTTGGTTTGTGGAGTTGCCAGATAGTTTTCCTGAAACTACCAAAGAATAGGGGGAGAAAGTCTTAGTGGAGTCACCAAGTAAGCTTGTAAGAAAAAGGTCTTTGAGGCAAGGCTTACCAAAGGTTTGTCGTTGAGGAAGATTGACTCAGTGTTCCCCGATAATGATGACAAAATGTTATCGCTCAGTTTGTAGTTTAGGTCAAGTAGCTGAAAGGTAAGGGTCAAACTGGCGTAACAGGAGCTTCCCCACCCACTGTCACCTCGATGGGGGGCTCTTTCTATTTAGGGTGGCTAAACCCAAGGGAGACATC
>ML808117.1:48954-69050 GCA_009831015.1 Picea engelmannii | reverse complement strand
GTCGGGTATGGTCCTGCACATCAAAAACTACGCCCTCCATGGGCTCATCAGTCCTCGGGATCATAGCAATGTCAATCATATTTCATCATTAAATTTATCAAATAAATGCATGAAATCCCTAGCATATCATCTAAGAGCTCAAACACGTTACACATATCTACTATACAAAGTTGAAGAAACCAACAGAATAACCTATTGGACTAATATCCACAAGAAAATGAAAGTTTCCACAGAGGATCATTCAAGCCATGTATACGAAGTGGTATGGTCTAGGGATGTCCAGTCATAGTAAGACCAGGGGTAGGTGTTTTCCGTGGGTGCCTTTGTAGGAGGCGAGCCGTACCCATCATGGATGCACTTTTTCCAAGCCCCTTTTATTTGCCTTTATTTTTATTTATTGCTTTTCTTTCTTTTTACTTCAAGATCTGACCAGAGGACACTGCCTTGGCGTGGTGACCAGAGCTGATAGTGTTACCCACTAGTATTTTCGCAGAAATGATAAGGCTGGCTCGTGATGAGACCCCCTTTCCCTTGGCCATGCAACCAAAGGTCACTACCCTGGCGTGGTGACCAGATGATGGCAATGTCATACTGCTAGATACCTATGAACATAATGGGTCGGCTCGTGATGAGACCTCCCATCCTCTTGGTTAGGTCTTGTTTTATTATTTTTTCTTAGGGTCTCTTTTGTTTCTTATCGAGAGGCCTTTTATTGCCTTCTCGGGGATCCCTGGGCGAAGCATCTCTAGGTTTCATTTCCTATGGATGTTATCTTTTACCAACTTCTTTTACCCCCTGGGCCTTTAGCCCCTTATTCCCACAAGACAAAGTGTAACCCTCGAAAGGTCATCCTAATGGCCAGACTAGGGGAATGGGATGGATGAATGGGAGATAAGATGTAAAATGATAGAATGATGGGAGCGGACGATGGCTCTGCAAATCCCCCCTGGTGGCTAACCAAAACCCATGAATACAAACTTGCTAAGTCACCCCGTTAATCACCCCAACAATGGTCAAGTGGATTAGTGTAAGATCCAAGCAGTTATCAGAAATGTAAGGAAACTAATGCATGTATAAGAAGGTTATAATGATCAAACATGACACATACCATGATACCTTGGACCAATTACCTCATGGAGCAAGAGTCTTCTCCGATGCAAGCCCAAGCCGATGGTGATGGAAGCTACTGCTGCTGACAGGACAAGTCTATCGAAGGAGAAGAAGGATGGGCCCTCCAGGGCCATGCTCAGGTCAATCCTGCTCTCGTTACTTCATGTCTAGGACCTATGGGCCTCGAGACATGATCTCCTAGTTATCCCTAGATATCGGGGATAACAGGTCTCTTAGAGAGAATATTTTACAAAAATAGGGTGCATTTTTGGAGCAGTGGTTTTTGATACATCCCCCTTGCCTAATTTTTTTTTTGAAAGGATTTCCCCAGATAACTCCGGTAGTATATTCCGTTGATACAGATTGTAAGAAAAAACATTAAAATTCCATAGATTAGTTACCCTTTTCCAGTTTGACGTGCTATAAATCCAACATATTTTCTGGGTGTGACTCGTTCAAGTCTGGGATCTGGTTGACTGAATTGGACTACGCATTCTTGGAATTTTATTGCTGCTCCCCTAGATTGCTTGGAGGTTGTTGTGTCCCTTCCAGCTGCTCTAATATTCTTTGCATTGTCTTCATTTTCATGCGGTGATCCTCTATCTGGCTTTGCTGAGCGTAGATCTCATTCTGTAGCTTTTCAATCCTGTGCATATGCTAGGACAATGTTTCGATTTCAAAGGCCCTATTGGCACCAATTGCTCCAAGTTGAAATCTAAGTTTGTTGCACCCTCCACTCTCCTCTCCTAATGGATCTCCTACCCAGTTCCTGGATTCTACTGGAACTCATTTACCTTTCTGCATTTCTTCGTGGGATGAAGACACTTTGGTCCTGAAAAATTCATGAATTTTCTGTAGGATGCGGGTCGAAGCCCACATACTAGGTAGGAGTTCGCTAATCTTTAGTAGGGGAACAAGCGAGGACAGGGGTAACTGTCCAAGTGAGAGATGGGTTGTGTAATCTGGAGGTACTTCAAGCCTTGAAGTTCCTCAGGTTTTCTGCAGTAAACAAGTTGAGATCCACGGGTTGAGTGGGGAGGTGCAGAAATTCAACGAGGTATTGAGAGATATCAGAGACCATAGTCTAGGCGAGGAAAATATAGAGGGGAAACATGAGACCCAGGAGGCCGAGAGGGAGGGATCAGATCGAAATTGTTGAGGCTGCTGGGGACTAGGATGCCTAAATTGAGAGAGAGAGAGAGAAAGAAAACCGGGAAATGAATCAAATAGGAAAGGATAAAAAGAACCTGGGAACCCAACATAAAGGAAGGTGCAGATGGATTTACCCATATAGCTAGTTTTCTGAGTGTACTCCATCTCAAGGACGAAGACATGATCTCCCATGAATCCATTAATGGAGAGAGCGTGCTAACCTGCTTGCGCGATAGTAATTCTCTGCGAACTGTTCCATCAGATGCCATGAACCTGAGCCTGTAGGTGTTGCTGACATCGAGAAGGCGAGTGTGTTGTACCTCATCCATCATCATTTGGTACTTGATGCCATATTATACCATGAGCTCTGCAGTATTTTCCTTCTGAACACTTCATTGCATGATGACCCTGCTTATGTCGTTAACCATTGCTTCTCCTTGGGTGGTGAGTCTTAGATTTCCTTTCCACCTACTCGGATTAGAGCTGCCCTGATCCACGTGGCATAAAACATGCTCCCCACCTGTTTTATTGATGACACCTCTACCCTTCTTGGCTGGGCAAGTTCTAACCTCCCCACTGTCCTCTTCCCCCCTTGTTCTTCTTGGGTTGGCTACATGAGGAGCATGGGCCCTTCTCCTTTTCATGTGCCCTTCGTTTCTGCTTCAGGCCTCCATGGAGTGCCTCCTTACTTCGACCCTTGCATTTTCGTAATGGTACTTGGTCATATGAATTAGAACAAGGGGGGTAATGTTACCACACCGTCTACGCTTAAGGAACCAAGCATTTTCCCAATGACTGCATTCGCCATTTTGCTTGCTTCTTTTTTGTTTTCACTCATTATGTGATAGAAGGTTATCTTAATGTCTCGAGAATCCACCCTTATTATGTCCGTTACTTGCTTTAGGCTTAAATCTAGAGGATTGGATCCATGGAACATAAGTATTATTATATTTTTGGAGTCTCCGAGAATGTTTAGTTCTCAAATTTGCTGAGTTTGGGCAAGTTGGATGCCTTTTATTAGAGAGTAAGCCTCGAATTTATTGTTAGTATCCATACCCAAATTCCAATGGTAATTTCATGATTTTTTTCCTCCAGTTTCGAAGAGAACCCACTCGCGCCTGCCTCCCCTGGGTTTCCCTTTGAAGCTCCATCAAAACATAGAGTATGAATTTGCTGCTTTTGGATCTGTAGTTCTATGTTGTGGACATTGTGAAGCTGCCAGCCCGATCTATGCACCACAGACGAATGTTTAAATGGATTAAGATTAAAACTTTCCATCCAATATTTTTCCCGGTCATTCCAATTGGTTGGACATTCTATATTTAGAGGTTTTGAGTTCATAACTTCTGAGAGAAGCAATTCAGCCTTAATGGCTATAGTTTGGGGGAGAGAAACGGTCTCCCGAAATATTTTTTTGTTTCTAGCCAACCATATCTTCCAACAGACAAACTTGGGGACCGCCCTTCACATGCGCTTCATGACTGGTTTTTCCTTGAAGGATCCCTGATTATACTTGTCCCAATTCCCCAAGCTGGGATTGGGAGTTGAGGGCCATCTTATTTTTCTGGATAGATATTTGTAGGACACTTTCCAAACTGTTTGCGAGAAGGGGAAGTTCCAGAAGAGGTGGTGGATATTATCTTGATTGTTTTGACACAAAGGCAGTTGAAAGGGTCGTGGAAGCCTCTTTTCATAAGATTCTCTCATGTGAGAATTTTTCCATGCACTAAGGACCAAATGAAGAAGTTAACTTTGGGGAGGGAGTCATGAATCTAGACATTTTCCCATTTTGCTGAGTTCCGATACTCTCTTGTAGTGGAGAGGAGCATGTTATATCCTTCTTTTACCGAGTAGCCATTTATACCCCATTCCCAACTGTCTGGAGTGGTTTTAAGGATGGGGGCTTCCCCTTTCAGGAGAGAGGTCAGTCAGAGAACCTACTTGGTTAAGTACTCAGGTACTATCCCAGATCCCAATCCTTCCAGCTGCCATTCTCGTTCCATATTGAGATATCATAGAGGGTGCGTTTGTGTTCATCAAGCATCCATATTTTTAGATCTCGTATTTCTGCTTCACAGGAATTGAGGTCCACCCCTAGGATTGGATCTTCCCATATTCTGATCATTTTTCCATTTTCCGGGATCCATGATAGATGATATTTGAAAAATGGAGTAGCGGCCCTTATTAATTTCCAGAGTTGAGATCCTGTTTGGGGGGGGGGGGTTGAGTTTTATCCATGCTTCTTTTTCTTTGACCCATCTTGTACTTTTTTATGAGAGCCATTTTCCACCAATCCTTTTCTCCTGTGACAATCCTCCAGAGAAGTTTAGCTCCCATTTCTATATTGGTGACTTCAGGGTCTCTGATTCCAAGTCCCCCACTTTTTTTGGGTAAGGTGACTGTCTCCCAGTTCACCAGGTGGAATGTTTTGTGAATAGAGTTTCCTCCTTGCCACAAGAATTTGCAGATAAGCTGCGCCAAATATTTTAGAATTCCTTTTGGAGCTATAAGTGTAGAGAATTAAAAAACGGGGAAGGCCGAGAGGAATGATTTGATCTGGACCACCCTTCCTACTGGGTTGAGCCATCTTGAGCCCCAATATTCCATCTTTTCTTTGAACTTTTGGAGAGACAATTGCCAGAACTCACCAGTGATCTCTTTAATACATAGAGGGAGACCTAAATATTTGAAGGATTTCCATTCTTTGGTGATGGTGAATCCCATTATTTGAGCAATGCACGCTCTGACAATTGCAACTACGTTCCAAATGTAAATTTGGCATTTTTCTTTTTTTAGGAGCCCTCCCGAAACTAGAAGGAAGGTGTCCAGAACTTGCATAATTCTTCTGGCCAAAATTTTGGATGCCCCGCTCAAGAGGGTTGTGTCATCTCACAATTGGGAGTGGTTCAGTCTTTTAACCCCTTTGGCAATTTTGATACCTGGGATAGTTGCATTTATGCTTTCTCATTTAGGATTGCGATTTAGGAATTCAACCATAATCACAAAAAGGAGGGGGGAGAGAGGGCAACCCTGCCTTAAACCTCTGGATGGTTTGAAGAAGGGGTCAGGTATTCCATTTAGGAGGGGCACTATCCAAGGGGAGGCAATACAAGATTCCATCCAGGAAATGAAGTTTTGACTGAAAGCGAATTTTTCCATGACCTTAAAGAGGAATTTATGCTCTACTCTATCAAAATCATTTGCCATATCGAGTTTTATTGCCATACCTGATTCTCCTCGAGAGATGCTTGCGTGAATTGCCTCTTGAACCAGGATGAAGTTGTTCCAAATCTGTCGGCCTGCCACAAATCTTCCTTGGCTTGGTAGGATTAGGGATCTAAGTAGAGGATTTAACCTCTTGGCGATTATTTTGGAGAAAATTTTGTAGGAAATATTGCAGAGAGAAATGGGTTTGAAACGGTCCAAAGAAGAGGCTCCAATTTCTTTTTGGATGAGAGCTAAGAAGGAGGAGTTGGTGGCCCCTCCTAAATTTTTTTCCTTATGCACAAATCTTATCATCCTTGTGAAGACTTTTTTAATTGTGTGCCAACACTTTTGTAGAAATGGAGAGTAAAGTCGTCTAGACGTGGGGCTTTGTCTTCATGAAATTGATTCAAAGATTTTAGTATTTCTGCTTCTTCATTTGGTTTGTCCAGATTCGTATTATCTTCCTTTGTAATCTTACTAGGAATGTGTCTAATAAAATCATCTACTGTTTGTTCTTCAACCCTACCAGACGTGGTATACCAATTTTGGAAGTGCATTGAAGCTTGCTATTTGATTTGGTTGAAGTCTTTGAGGATTTCCCCTTTTAGGGTTTTGATTTCTGAGACTTGGTTTGCCCAATTTCTGATTCTTGCCTATCTGTGGAAGAAGGAGGTGTTTTGGTCTTCTGCTTTCAACCATAGGCTTCTGGACTTTAAGCGCCAGGTGATTTCCTCTTCTGTTAGCGCTTGCATATATTCCTTGTGGATTTTTTGTTCTCTTATGATGTGATTTTGTTGGATATTAGTTGTTTCAATTTCCTCCTGCAACGTTTCAAGTTGTAACTTTTTGTCTCTGGCGTTGCTTTGCAATGAGTTTTTTGCCCAGATATTTAGGAGTTCTTTTACCAATTTTAGCTTCTGCTCCCATATGTAATTGGGTGAACTTGAGATCCACTGATTTCATGTTTTAGAAATGGACTAGAGGAGCTCTGGGTGATCCAACCAAAGAGGGTTGAATTTGAAGGGGATGGGACCCCAATTTTTTTGGGCTTCAAAGACTAGTCTGATAGGTAGTTGATCTGACCCTTCCTAGGGAAGGTTCGAGGAGCACGGTTTATCTGGGAGAGCCAAAAGAGAGCTACCGATTAGGAAGCGGTCCAACCTTGATGCTATGTGCCCTAGACCAACTCTTATGTTATTCCAAGTGAACATTCCCTTGTCCGAAGGAACATCGAAGATATCCAGATCTGAGATAAGGTCATCCAGCCTTTCCTGGAATTGATCTCTCACGATAGAACCTCCTCGTTTTTCTTTTGTCCCTCTGGTTGTATTGAAATCTCCAACAATAATAAGGTTTCTAGGGGGATTGTCAGTGGCCAGGCCCAGAAGGGATTGCCAACATTCATTTATTATCTTGTTTTGGATCTTGATCACGTGTTTCTTTGGCCTGGGGGCAGGATTTGTAAAAATTACCATAATCGTGGAAATCTTTAAATTTGAAGGGGATTTGTTCATAGTCAACTTGTTGGATGTAAGACCATCTATCTAGGTTCAATTGTATTGCTTCTGGGAGTCCTTTTTCCAGATCTACTTCCACGCAGAGCCTGGCGCATGCTTGTAAACCCTCTCGTGGTTCATCACGATCGATATAATTTCCTAGAGTGTTTCCTATGTTTCTGATGGTTTCGTCATTCCAACAATGGAGGGGGAGGTAAGGTAGTCTTACCTAGACAGAGACTGATGAGGGGATGTCATTTTCTGGGCTAAAATCAGGAGTCCACTTATTTAAATACATTCATCTTGCACCCTTGAAGTAAGGTCCGCTTCGGAATATCATATCCCTATCTTCTTTTTTTTCAAACATGAAGGAAAAGAATCCCTTACCAAAGAAGGCTGCCGACATTTGTCCCTGGATCATCTTGCCCCAGTTCGCTTCCAGCCAAAGGTACATGAATTTTGGGGAGGGCCAGAGTTTGGTAAATTGCCCGATTCGTCCTCTGTCCTCCAGTCTAAGAGAAAGGGGTCGTGCCGAGGGAGCGAAGATGGTCACCTTAGGTATTTCAAAAACTTTTTTAACAAATATTGAGGGGGGAGGCTTGTAGGTTTTTGCGTAGGACGAGATTAAGTCTTGGAAGGGCTGCAGGTCAGAGGATGAGGATCCCGGGGGCAGATCCCCTCCCTCAGAGGGAGCCATTAAGGCTCTGACAACCACAACCACTAAAACCTAAAGTCAGAGCCACAATGAGGTTCCCAAGAGAGATTACATCCAAAACTATGTTAGCAGGGTGCCACGTAGGCAAATTCACCTATGGTTAAATTTGTCTAAGTATGGAAAAGAAGGAAAAATGGGTAATTTAGCATAATTTCAAAGGGATACAACTTTCAGCTCAGAGCTCAGATTTGGGCGAATGAATAGTCATTGGAAAGATCCTAGATAGGAGAATTTAGATATGCACCCATAATTTCGATTTGAGCAACAAAATTGATAGGAAATCATAAGGAAGATGGCAGTGACCCAAAAAGGCAAAAATTATGCATGATTTTTCCACAATTTTTGAATTATTTTTTTTGTCTAATAAATTGTGTTGCATGCACATTTTGCAGACTTAAAGGTACTGATAGAAAAAAGAACATTGATTTGGTGGAGACTATGAAAATACTAAAAATAGATATCTAGAGTTATAGAGTAGACAATGAGAGAATTATGAGAGCTCAGGAAGAGTAGAACAACATCAATACTCAACTATTGCAAAGCTTGAACATGCTGCATAAGTAGGGGTGCAAATAGGAAAAAACATGTTCGTAATGAGGACTATATATGTAGAATATGCACATGAAATCTATAGACATAAGGGAAGAGGTAGGGGAAATTATTCAAAATGTGCACTTGATTTCTTTAGGAATCTGCAAGAGTAAGACATATAGACTCAATGATCAATATGGAAGACTTCCAATGGAGTTTTAATTTAGAAAAATAATTCTAAGATATGAATCCAAGTTCAACCATTTAATATTGGTTCCAGATGATAGAGGTGTATACCAGAAAACAAAATTGAGATGAAGGCATATTTAGAAGTGAAACAACCTATCAAGGAAAAAGGGGTTGAATTTTAATAACAAGAAATTGATGATAAAAAGGAGCAGAGGATATATATGCATAATTGCAATATGCTGGAATATTTACTAAGGAAGTCAAGTTTGAGGCCAATGGGCCAAGGAAGAATAAGAGAATAGTGTAGGAATCACAAGTGTTGAAGAGTTAAGGCAAGACAAACTTGGTTTAGATTGATCTAGAAAGGTAGGCATATGTGGAAGATTCAATGTCAATAAGATATAATGGTTGGAAATGTAAAGTGGCCAAGTTGGATTTGGTTGGAGGGTGCTCAACAAGAATAAATAGAGCACATATGGGTAGAATGAAAGTAGAACAACTATAATCTACATGAATTCAAGGACAACAATCTACAATACAAAATAAATAAATATATACAACCGAAATAAATGTGCATTGGACAACATATTGGAAGTTATGAAAAATACATATAGGAAAGATATAAAGCATATGCACCCATGAGAATGTTGAGAATTAATTCTTGAAGCATATATACATGTTGTACTACATGTGTAAATGTTGAGAGTGCATATAACATGTTGTATAATAGGAATGGTCTATTGTTATATATATGAAATAATTAGGTTATGATAGTTGAAAGCTGCTAACATGGATGTTGTGCCCAGGAAAAAGGGGAGTTTATTGCATGGTTGAAAGTGTTGATGATGTTGTTGCTGCTGATAGCCATCCATATGAAGACAAATGAGGATGTTTAAATGCTTAACAAGAGACCGATGAATGAAGCCTATGAGCTTCTACAAGTTACTAGCTAATCATGCATCATCAAACAAATTAATGACAACTATGCAGGTATGAATTGGATGTGCTTATGCCGCATAAATGTTGAAGGGAATTAGGTAAGAATTCCCTTAGTCATAATATGAAGTGATATTATTGGATGTTTTGAATGCATTTAGTGGAATGGTATACCATTCGATATAGTAAAGGCCGAGGGCTTGGGCCATTTATAAAATTTTCTATATTTTGAATGCATTTATATGGATAATGGCATGTTAACATTCTGTTGGTTATGAGTTAATAACCACGATAATACAAGAGATACAACCCTAATATAGAAACGAATGCCAATAAATATAGTCATGTGTGAGGGAATAACATGGTTGGATATGGAAAGTCTATAGCGCCACACCAATATCCAACAATCTTCCTGGTTATAATTAATGTTTGGAATACAACCTTTTATCAACACTGAAGAGCACCCAATGATTATAAATCTGGTGTTGTGTTTGAGTTGAAAGGAAGGCATCCAAATGGTTGAGAAAGTAATGGGAATTGTATGAGTAATGTCTCGAGGCATGGGACATACCTTCCAATTCACCATGGTGGAATGCATGAACTAGATATGTGGTATTTTGGAGTCAATGAAAGGATTCATTGTGTAGATGTGGAGGAAAATCTTGGTGAGTTGACAATTCATGTGTAGGGAATGATATTTTCATTCTAGTTAATATAATGGATAGATGGAAATGATTGAATTGTTAAGTATGTACAAACTCTGATATCACTTTGTAAGCTAGTGTAAATATTACATTAAAATTATATTATGCATGAGATATTGACAATCTGTTTGGATAAATGAAAAGTTGAGAGTATTTTAGGAAATAAAAAAAAGGGTCCCGAGAAAGGAAATGATTCAATCCCATGAGGAAGACCAATGCCTATTGCTGCAAGAGCCAAGAAATTATGAGAGGAAATCTCACACTTGGGGAAATTTGAATTTCCTTATGAAACAAATTTGAATTTAACAAAGTGAAATTGTTATGATGATATCTCATGAGGACTATATGTGTGTGATATAGATGCAATGATGGCCGTTGAAGATGAAAATATTGGGAAGAAGAATAATATTGGGACACTGGAACCCTATGATTGCCACAAGGTGCAGACCATTAGTGGAGGTCTGGTGATGAGTTGGCACTCTCCTTACATGTGAAAGCCTTGGAAATATGGATCACCAAGGGACTGTGTAACAACAAAGGGATGCCTGAGCTTGGAGGGTGAGTGCAACAATGAATAGGCAACTCAAGAATGGATATGGCATGGTGGCTAAAATGATAAGGGTATGGCATGGTGGCTAAAATGATAAGGGTATGTTAGAAAGGGGAAGTGAACTAAATTATTTCCCATGGCATCTTGGTGAAATAGAGAAAAATCATTATAGCTAAAAAATGAAGACATGAATCAGGCACTTGGAAACAAGAGCACTAGAAGGAAACATGGCTTAACGACAAAGATATGGATATTTTTGAGGAAGTTGAATGTACATTGTATATAATTCACTGAGGATAGTGCATAAATAAGGGGGATGGGGAGGGGATTCTAACACACCCAAGTAGAAAATGTGTGTGTGTGTGTAGTTGGGATGGATTTTGGGCCGTAGTGCCTGTGTGATATGAGGCCGGTGAGCCTGTATGCTGAAAGGATGGTGAGCCTAACATTGTATAATATAATCACACTAATAATAATAAAATACATCGCTAGCTGCAAGATGGACAACGACAGAGTTATATGGGGATATGATTCCACACGAGAGGGGGACTAAGGGGCTAAGTATTTAATTATATTTTAATCACCCATTTTGATTAGTGGGGGAAAATGAGGGGGCACATGAGCTTCTTGGGGAGGCCATATTATGCCTATTTGCATGTGATTAGTTAAAACCTAGTTTTGGTTATTTTGGGAGGCTTATTCTGATTATTATCGGTTACTCACTCACTACTTGATTTCCCATTCCTTCAATATGATCTCTTGTTCTTTCCGCGGGATATGGGAAACAAATGGTTGGAGGTAGTGCACCATGGATAGTTGTCTATGGGACTACTAGTTTTTACACTAAGGAAATGAATGTATGAGTGTGTGGATGCATTGACATGTTGAGTAGATCTGTACACAACTGAGAATCCTAGGGGTTTTCAACATTGCTATTTCCTGACCAATAGCTCTAAATCCTTGGAAAGAAGTGGAACAACCTAAGGGACATCATGACAAATAAAGGGGGTTCATTTCTTTGGGTTTTGTAGGATGAGGGGGGAAGAGAGTTGGTAAACTAGGATTGCTATGTGGTTGAGAAAACAGTGAGAGTTGATAACTTACTAGTTTTGAGATCTAGAATCAACCTAGGACCCTTCCTTGTGGATTCATATCCCTAGCTCGGGGTTGAACTATAGTTGAGAGCTAGCACAACAATGTTTAAGGTTGGGTGGAATTTTCAATGTTTTTAGCCAATTGGTGTAACATTATTTTAATTATAAGTATCTCTATGTTTTCTATATAATTTATATTCCGTTGTGTAATTGATCTATGATATATTTACAACATACTAACTGTGTTAATTGCTTTGCATGACATGTTGGATTTTTATTTACTTATGCATGTTTTTGGTTTATTGCATGTGCATTCATCATGGATATTTATTCACTAAATGTCATCAGAAGCTTGACTTTTCCAAGAAGGCATATTCTTGAGGTACCTAGTTAGTGGGTATGTCATAGATTCTCTTCAGAGAAAAGGGTTTCGATTTTTTGGTAACTGGGTATGTTACAAAGCTATTTTGCAGTGACATGTCTGGGTTGGAGATTTGGGTATGATTTAGATTGGCATCAAAGCTATGCCGGGTTGTTTTTTTGGTAACATGGTTTGACTTGGAGGCTAGGGATGTTACATATTGGTATCAGAATGTTACCATAGGAATTTTTTTCACTGACGTGCCCACACTAGTGGTCTGGGTATGTTATAGATCCACTTCCTCCCTTTATCTTTATTCTAATGGAAAACGGTCCGAGACAAAGTATTAAAGCTGCTATTTGTTCTCGAAGTCTACATGGCTTATCGCTTCACAAATCTAAGTCCCCCCTCACTCATAATCAATTTGTATATGACACCATGCTGATGGGGTTTCCCTCAACTAGGAAATCTAGAGCCTTCATAAGAGTTCTGGATGACTTCATTGAGGCCTCTGATACCCCCATTAATCATCTAAAATATCAAAATTTCTTCTTCAACATGTCTCTCTCTATCCAATTTCCCGTGTCTCGTATCCTTGGGTTCTCTTGGAGATCCCTTCTGTCCAAATACTTAGGTGCCCCACTCCTTTATACTATTATTCATAACTACTCATGGGAGGATCTCCTCTCCTATTTTGGAAAAAATATTTCCAGTTGGACCTTCCTCTCCCTAAATATAGTTGGTATTCTCATCCTTCTCAAATCGTTCCTTCAAGCTATTCTTCTATATGTTTTCTCTACTCTTGCTTTCCCTAAACACATTTTGAAGGTTGTCAATTCTCTTCAATGCAATTTTCCTTGGTAGGGAACTAACTTAGACAAGAAATAAACACTGGTCTCTTGGAACACTCTCTTTCTTCCCAATATAAAAGGGGGCATGGGGTTACGATATACCGTACTCCTGAATAACATCCTTGGGGATAAAACCCCGTGGCATTGGCTTCAAGCCAAGGGAGATCCTTGGAGTGAACTCTGGAGAAATAAATATGCCAATAACATCAACACTTTAGATCTCATTAGAATGATAGGAAACAAGACTGGATCCATAATCTAGAATTCTACTTGGAAACAAAAATCCTTAGTTCAAACTTATAGCTTCTAGGAAGTACGATGTGGGAGGTCCTCTCTCTTTTGGGAAGAGTCTTGGTAGCATCTTCCTCAACTAATTCAAATCAATCCAAAGTTCCTTACCATTAAATGTTTTCTTCAGGAAGAACAAGGAAACAAGGTCTATCAGTATTGGCACTCAGATTCTGTCTTAATCTATTGGATAACTTGGTCTCTGAGCTCAAACCATATCCCTCTTCAGGATTGCCCATTTTTCTCCTCTTTTCAGTATGAACTATTTAACAAAAAAATTGAATTCTCCACACTCCTGGATCAAATTCAAATGGGTTACCAACTTGCTGGGTGTTTTAACCTTAAAGAATTCTACTCTCTATCTTCCTAGCATGGATCATCCCCCTCGGATGATATTCAGGTCAAATTCTGGAAAGTGAATATGTGGCCCAAATTTGCAACCTTTCTATGACTTATCTCCCATGGGAAAATTTTAACCTAGGATTATCTCCTCCATTGGGGGTTTTTGGATCCAAGTCTCTGTGTCATGTTCCATCAAGTTGATGAATCCATTGAGAATCTTCTTAATTTCTTTTCATTCTACAATTCCCTCTGGGATCAGGGGGCATCTCCTTCAGACAATCTGACAAGTGTGTGAATTTGGTTCGAATGACTATCTCTTCTTGAAGATCTCAATGTCTTCAAAACCCCATCCTTAATCACATTTGAAAGATTTTTCTTGGATTTGTCCTTTAGGAGACTTGGAAAGAAAGGAAAATACATAGCTTTAAGGGTGAGATCCTATAGGTTTCATCCATTTGGAATAATATCAAATATAACATCCTTGAAACAATTCACTCTGGCCAATGGGATGCTGAATCTGTCAAATGAAATGACAGAGAAGATCTCCTTCTTTTAGAATGGCTTTCCTTACCTTCCCTGTCCATTCATTCTCCTCCCGCTCCCCCCCCCTCTTGTTTCTTCTCCCATTTCCTTATCCCTTTGGGCTTTGTTAAAATTAACTTTGACGGGGCCTCAAAAGAAAAACCTGGGTCTGCTAGTTATGGTGGGGTCTTCAAAGATGCATATGGTAACATCCTTTGGCTCTTCTCGGGATACATTGGCATCAAATAGAACAATGCGGCTAAGTTCTGGGCTCTTTTCCAAGGGTTGGGGATAACTCATTATCATCATTATTCCAATATCATTTCTGAAGTAGAATCCCAATTCATCATTCATATGCTCACTAGGATTCAAAATGGGTCTTCTCCCAGAAAATTTAATGGAAAATAGTGTTTAGAGGCAGTTCTCGAGCTCCTTTAACCAGTTATCAACAATATATCTACCATCATTCCCTCCCACATCAAGCGAGAGGCCAATAAAGTAGCGGATTACCTTTCCAATGAAGGAGTCTTTAATCCATCCACTCTTCTAGACTCTCAATGGGAAGATATCACATAACATTCTCTCAAGCAACATTGCCATTCTTTAACTCTTTTCGACTTCAACTCCCCATCATTTCAATGACTGGGATTGGATCTGATTCTTCTTGTCAGGATCTCTTTGGTTTTAATTTGGTCTCTATCTATTATATTTTCTATGTTATCATGGCTCATGTTTTCTCTCATAGTCTTGGAATGGTTTATGCTAATTTTATTCTTAATTTGCTACAATCAAGTTTTGGATGCCGACCTGGTTTCCCTATGTGGGAAGGCTAGTAGATATCATGATAGGAATTATGGTGCACTGGGAATCCTGGTCAAGACTATAATTATGTATATTGTGTTAATATTTTAATATATTTTCTTAGTTACAAAAAAAGAGATATGGAATTTTGTAAAAAAACTTAAGAAAATAATGTATCTCTCTAAAGAGTCACATGTTAATTAAATTTTTTGGTTTTATTTAAGTTATTCATTGTTATATATACACATCTTCACTTGAATATATTACCATATTTCTTTTTTCTTTTCAACATCTTTAAAAATATTTATTTCTTTTCTTTTTTGAAAATGAAAAATTAGGAAGAAAAAAAATTCTACATTGATTTATTTTTTTTATTTTTTTTTAATTTTTTCTCTTCTTCCAAATATACATGAAATGGTATACCTTTTTCCATTAAAAACAATTGTAACTTATATTTCACTTAAGAAAGATTTACATTCTTTAAACGTCAAAGGTGTAGAGAAAAATGCTACATAATATGGTCCACATTTTATATAAAAAATTTCCCCAACATCCAATTTATTGTTAGAAAAAAGACTCTGATAACCCAAATTTCAGAAATATTTCGATCCAATGCACATTTTAGCAAATGAAACAAAGCCAGACACTCAACCTTGTTGTTGGCGCCTCTTTCTAGGTTGACCTTACCAACAATATAATGTGAATTTGAAAAGTGCAATTGAAAACCAACTCCACAAAATAAATTTGTGCTCTAACAAACCCCATCAAAAAATCCCCACACAGTGCTATGATCAATTTCAAAGGGAGTAGGACTCTAGGCTCTCTGGATTGAATTGAGTTCTTGTAATGTGGAAATAAACCCAACATCTATCGAGAGAGATTAAAAGCAAGATGTGACTTTCCTTCAATAAGGAAATCATTGCGGGCCAACCATAAACCCAACACAACTAAGAGAAGGAGAGAACAGATCATCTTCAGAAGTTTCTCTTGAAAAAAATTGAAAAAAAGTTATCAGAAACATAGTTTCTATTCCACAATTTTCCTAGATTCAATTTGCTTTCAATATCCTACCACACCTATCTAGAGAACACATAATCCAGAAAAATATGTTAGTTTGTTTCTTCTGTGCATTTGCATAGAGAACAAATGCATGGACCCGATTTTCCCTTTTTGTGCATACAATCCCATGTTAACACATGGTTCTTAAGAACCAGCTAGAAGAAAAGCTTTCCCTTGGGAGGTCCCTTTACTTGCCATAGATATTTATACCACCATCAAGATTCGTCCATCTCATCATTTACCAGAGCTTGATAGTCTAATTTAGCATCGTACCTTCCACCCGAATTTGGAAAAATCCATACCAACTCATCTGCTATGTCAGAGAGATGAACATGTTCTTGCATCAGTGCAGATATATACTAGGTCCACTCTATGGACTGGTGGCCCTCCAATCCAATGTCCAAAGCTGAAGACCAATGTTGCTGCTAGAGAGTAGACTGATGTAAATCACCTATTTGGTTAAGCGTACATATACCCAATTCATGCAATTTATCCACTGGAGTATTTTAAAGAAAACTCCGATCACCAACACTAACTATAGCATCAACCCCAATCCTGACTTGATGACCTGATCCAACTTTCCATGCTAGGAATTGACCTATTATCCGAAAATCCTGTGAAACAACCCACCATTGATTCAATGCATTAAGGACATTTTCCTTCTGTTCACGAATCCATTCCAAAATAGAGTCTAGATCAATATATTTAGCAATGAGTATACGCCTCTAAAGACCGTCACTGGATAAAAATACCAACAAATATTTAGCTACCAAAGAATTAACAAAATACCATAGATCCTTTAAACCCCATCCACCGAGACATTTAGGTTTTTAAAGGGCTTTCTAATTAGCCAAGTGGGAGCGCAAATGCTCTAAGATACCCTTCCAAAGATACTTAAAATACAATTTATGAATGTGAACAAGCAACCCTTTCAGAATACTAGCCAGAATATGCCAAGAAATAGGTATTGCTTCGAGCACTGATTTAATAAGCACAAACCTACCCCTGCAGCATAGCCATTTATTACACCAGAATTGGATCATGATGTCAATCCAAGCCACCAACCAATTCCAATTACCAACACCATACTTTTTAGGATTTAAAGTACTGAAACCTAAATACTTGAATCCTTCTCCTAGCTCATGAATTGGGAATTAAAACATTGCAGAAAAAGTATGGCCAAAATGTTCCTGAGCAACCGGTAAATAAATAGTTGATTTTTAAATATTGATGACCATTCTCGTGGCCACACAAGAAGTCTCCAAGATGTCTTTAAGACATTTACCATCCGTTTTTGCACAAGAACAAAATATGAGAAAATCATCAACAAAGAGCAAATGCATAATACTTTCAGCATGCCCCATTCGAATACCATGAAAATCATTGGATCTTTTGGCTTCTGAGATGGCCTGACTAATGCCATCAACTACTAAGAAAAAAAAGTATGCATCCCTTATGGAGACCATGTGCAGGAAATTACAAAGAGGAACCTGCCCCATTTATAAGAATCACGAAAGAGACAGAAGTAACACATACCATACCATAATCCACTTAACTAGTGGAAAATCGAACCCAATCTGAAGAAGAAGGAGAAGATACAACCAAGAAACCTTGTCATAATCATTGGAAATGTCTATCTTAAAGACAAAAAAATGAGTGCTTGATCATTTTTATTGAGAGAAATCATTCTTTTGTGGACCCAATATCCTCATGGATTAATCTGCCCTTAAAAAAACCAAACTTCTCAGCACTAATAATATTTTCTAGCCCAGGCTTTAAGCAAGTCACTAAAATTTTTGAAATTATTTTATATAGGATATTGCAGAGAGCGATTGGTCTAAAATGATCGAAAGTGGAAGGATAATCCAACATGGGGATGGCCACAATAAAAGTAGTATTTATGCATCATAGAAATTTCCTTGTGGATTGAACCTCTTCCACCACTCGCAATAGATTTTGACCCACTGTGTCAAAAAATTGCTCATAGAATTCTATAGAACAACCATCTGGCCCTGGACTTTTGTTTTTTTAATGAAGATAAAACCCTCTTAAGTTAATCTAAAGAGACCTCTCTAAACAAATCAACATTTAATTCTTTATCAATGAATCGAGGAAATAAAACAAGTTTCTTGAGAATTAAATCCATTCTTAAATACTTAGGTTCTCTAAAATGGTCTTTGAAATGTTTTACGCCAAGATATGCAATATTTTTAAAACCTCTAACATAATTTCCATCCTCGTCCTCTAGCTCCCAAATTGTGTTTTTGTTTCTCCTGAAATTGGAAAATTTCTTAAAATATTTTGTGCTATGATCTCCAACTTCAATCCAAAGAGCTCGAATCTTGAGATGGCAAATTTACCCCTATCCCATTAATAAGGAGTGCTGTTGTGATTTAAAAAAATTTCATTCTTCCACTACATTCAGAACTCCTAGAGTCAATTGATGATTTCCATGAATGCTCACTAAACGATCTTCAATGGACTGGAGCTCCAAACCTGTTAACCTCTGTCTTTCCGTATCCCTAGAGGAAACTTAAACCTTGAGCCTCTTAAGGTTTGAAAAAAAGTGATCACTCGCTACAGAGAAGAAGCATGAAAAAAAGGATTCCCACTATATCGAACCAAGGCTTTAAAATCTTCCAGGCTCGCCCATGAAGAATTATATTTGAAAGGTGAACTAGGCCACACATTTGGCTGCCCCATTTTAAGGAAAATGGGGAAGTGGTCTGAGACATGAATCGGTCCCACCTTATGACCAATATAAACCGATTTCTTCTATCATGTCTGGATGCACTAAAAAACAATGCAATCATTTCACAATGCCCTCCTCCCCTTTCCTATTGTTAGACCACATAGGGCAGAGCATAATTGGTTCAACATTGATCAAGTCAAGATGTTCTATTTTCTCTTGGAAAAATAAGACAATATGTGCTCGAGATCCCCCAAATCTCCTCCTTACTAGTTGTGAAATTCAGATCCCCACCAATATTGAGCTTCTTTGAACATAAACACTGTAAGTCAAACATTCAAGACCAAAAAACCTCTTGACCCTCATACAACCCACATATATTAAGAACATAAAAACTTCGATTCAATTCCAAGATGAAAATATTTGTAAAAATACCTAAGGGAGTTGAAAAACAATTTATTAACTTGCATTGTGAGGAGATACCCATAGTTCAACCACTATAATTTTCAATAGAGACTATCTCATAAAAACCCCATCTTGGAAGTAACTTTTCCAATCCAAAGACCATTTATTCACTAGCACCCATTGTTTCTTGGATCAACACATTGCCAGACTATATACTTCTAAAAGATGACGAAGGGACAATTTCTCTTCCCTCCCTAGGCCATAGATGTTGATTGACATTATTTTCATGGGAGCCTTGAAGATGGGGTTGTTCCAGCTCTAAGAACCCAAAAAATAAGGTGTTTTCTACCTTGCGAGACTTCTCTAGAAGCTTTCTCTTGACCATGTTTAAAGGAAGAATTGCGGCTTTCTTTTCCATACCCATAATCTTATTCATGGTCACAACCTATACCATCGACAATAGAAGGCTCCCGAGGAATCCCTACCCGAAGAGGAGGATAGGGATCCTAAGGAGGAGGCCTTGCGAGTACTAATATCCCAAGAGGAAGAATTATCTATATCTTTGCCTAAGTCAACAATGAAAGATCCTCCCAAAGGACACAAAGAAGGATCCATAGGAGTGTGTTTCCTGTAAGTTTTAAACTTGTGAATTAAAACAATGAATACAAATTCTTAAGCAAAACAAAAATTAATCAATGGCTCATACAAATAGTACATAGAGATTTATGCTGGAAACTCTTAACTGGGAGAAAACCAACCTTCATTGGTGCCACTCCTCTCAAATATTCATTGTAGTAATTTCACCATTCACAATACAATATATACAATATTTTATGTATTCCACAACTTCCAAAACCCTAATCCATTAACCCATATTAGTCTGTAACCATAATCCCTTAATCCAAGATTAAATTAGAAAACCGCTAAAAACAGTGAAAACCACCCAATTTTTTTTTTTCAGGACGTTGCCCCAAACCCCATTGGCTTAGGGAATTTCCATTTGTTGAGCAGGGGGGCCAAGGCCTAGGCCCCCTATGACCCCCCCAAGGCATGTTCAACATAGGTGTACACCACTAATGGTAGAGGGGATCGTC
>ML808117.1:33425-44791 GCA_009831015.1 Picea engelmannii | reverse complement strand
TATACAACGGTGGTAGGCACGGGGACTAAACATAATTCATAGAATAAAAATAAGTGGCGACTCTATGATATTCATAAGGGCCATCATCAAATATAATATGGTAGGGAGTAACATTTATATGGGCGTTCTATCTCAAATCTAGGCCCTTCTTCACCAATTTGAAAGCTACACATTGCTCCACATTAAGAGGGATCTCAATTCATTGGCAGATCATCAAGCTAAGGAAGTATCCACTCTAACAAAAGGTGAAATTAAGATAAATGAGGATCTGAAATCCCTTTCAGTACCTTAAACGCCTAATGATGATCAAGTTTAAAAAGGAATTAAGGCATCCTTAGATCAATAACGCTGCCATTTCCCAAGGACGTTGATGTGATTTTCATTTTCAATGCTGCACGTGTGAGAATTGTTCATCCTCCCTCGGTGTGAAGGAAAAGCTCCAGAACCTTTTTTGTTTATTTAAGCCCAACTAGATTTGGAATGATGAAGCCATCATCCCACTAGTGAGACAAATTCAGGCTCATCTCTTTCCCTCAGTATGTTTCCATTCTTCTCATGGAAATATATTTTTTAGTCAATTTGTAGTTTCAATCAAAGGAAGCAATGTCATTAGTAACCCTAGAATTCATCCCCCACATGGAACCATGGAACGAAACATATACATCCTCAATAAATCTCTAGGATATTCCACTCTTTGGCTTCACAAGTTCACTGCAACAATTTACCCTCTCATCCAGCCCCATCCCAGCGTTGTCATCTTTGTCTGGACCTTAAATTTGTTATCCCATCTTAGTTATGTGTCCTTCTTCCACAACTGTTTTCATAAACACTCTCACCCTTTTACTCTGGAAATTGGGACTCAAATTGGTGGTGAGCACCACCATTTCACCTACAGGAACGTTTACCCTCCTCTCAATGAAAATTGCAGCGATACTTCCCATATTGATGAATCTATCCGGGTTTTATCCTAGGGTGCTTGTGGCTCTAGCCCTCATTTATGCTAGCATACAACGTTGGATTCCGAAATAGAGAGGCTACCCTCTTCTAGAAGTGCAAAGTCCAAGGTTAATTGGAAGTGGGGGAATCTCACACAACTCAAAGTTACCACAAGGAGGCCAACCCCTAACTGCTATAGATTAGAAGCATTATTGGGCACAATGGATCTATCATTGTTCGATATCAAGAGAATTTTTAGAAGGCATGAGGATATGGCAGAGGGAAGTAGAATAATTTACACTCAAATCGATAGTAAGGTGAAAAAAGTTGACAACAAGCTTATAGGACATGAACACAAAAATTTGACATTGCTTCAATGGGTGGAACCATTAGAGCAAGAAAGACAAGAGGTAACTGAATTAAAACAATCTTTTGCAGATCTTACACAATGAGTGCAAGCTCTTGAGCAAGAGAATCAACAATTGAGAGTCATCTCCTCACCACATCATTCACATTCATGTTCCAATTTACAACAGACAACAACGCAACCTTCAGAGGACCATTTTGAGACATACGGAGACAAAGACATAGCAACCATGGAAATTGAATATTAATAACCTAATCAAGGTGAACTACAAGTAGAATTTGATAATGAACCTACAGTTTAATTATGTATGTACGCTGCATTTTTTATTTTTATTTTAGGACAATATATCAAAATATATAGTAGTAGGATTGTCTGAATGTACAAGGAGACAAATAGGTTTTTTAGAACAATTTCATAGTATCATACCCATGCTATATACATAACTGATTTTTGTATCTATCTTCTGCAATGTTTTGCTTCAACTTGACCTTTTTAATATACAAAATCCTATTCCGTTTCTTTAAAAAAACGTAATTATATATATATATATATATATATATATATATATATATATATATATATATAAAATTCATCCTAATTAAAATATAATAATAAATCACTAAAACAAATAAAAGTACAACATGCATACTTAAACAAATAAGATCATCCATAATATTTACATAATTATATTATTTAAAAGTTAGTGATACAAACTCATATTAAATATATAAAATCATGTTTAAGGTATTAAATATATAATATCATCTCTAAGGTGTTGGTAGTAAGACTTAAATCACTACTCTTCAATTTTATTTCAACAAAATAATTTGAGTTCCTCTAGGGAAGACATATCCATGAAGCCATTGGTATAGCACAAGAAATACTTCATTTGATCCAGGTGGATATTGGTGGCCACCCACATGTTCCAACTAGCTCCTCTTGTTAGTTTTTAGTTCAACACATTCTTCTGTACTTATTTGTAATTGTGGGTTATACACTTTCGGGGTTGTTTGAAGCCCTACACATCTTCTAGGTGGGTAATAGTGGCCTCCCACCTAATCCAACTGGATTATTTTGTATGTTTTCATGTCAGCACATCTTGATGTACTTCTAAGGACGTTTTTGGGCCCTAAACCATTTTTTTTTGGCTCGCCACAGTCAAAATGTTGACAAAGTCAAATTTTGATGGTGTAACGCGTATTTCTCGAAAATACCTTTCCAACGGGCTATCACGCGCCTAAAACGAAGATCGTATGAAAAAGTTATGACCCCAGGAAGTTAATGTACTAAATTACCCAAACGAGGCCCATATGACTTTTGGCATTTTATCTCCTAGGGTTAGGTTTTTGGATGTCTAGGGTTTTGACATTCATATTTATCATAAAAAGGCCTTCAGAGCCTCATTGTAATAATTTGCTAGCGAATGAGCGTATTCGTCACATCTCTTCTCAGAGATAAAGATGCCATCATTCTAGTGAGTCTTGCACTCTGTATTTTATAGTCTCTTTACAATTCTTTCATTAATAGAAATCAAGTATTGCTGTGTTTTTCTGTTTCTAGAAATTTTCATGAGTATTTCATTGTAATTTCTCTACTTTCATTTCGTTCCTAAAATAATTTGGATCATCATTATACCAATCTTTCAAATAATCTAGTTGTTGTTGTCAAACGTGATCTATCTAAGGCACATGACAAGATCTCCTGGCTCTATCTCAGATTACAATTAATTCATATTGGTTTTTCTCTCCCTATAATCAAGTGGATTGTGGCATGTGCAACCTCTGTGTCCTTTGCAGTTTTAATTAATGATGCTACCTCTGTTTTCGTAGGTCCTATAGGGGGTTGAGACAAGAATATCCTATATCCCCCTACCTTTTTCTTCTTTTGGTAGAAGGTTTTAGCAGAGCTTTGGATGATGCTAAAAGGAGGAGAATTGTGCAAGGTATAAGGGTTGGAAGGCATGAGAGACTCACCCATATTTTGTTCATAGATGATGTTTTCTCTTTTGTTTTGGTTCATATCAAGAGCTCAATTCCCATTGGGATATTCTCCTCCTTTATGAAAAATCCATGGGAATGGAATTCAAAGAGACTAAATCTGCTCTTTATCCATATAATCTCAATGATGGACTTGATGCAATTGTTGCTAGATATATGCCCTTCTAGGCTTTAGACATTAATGTAGAGGTAAATTATATGGGTTTCTATATGAAACCAAACAATTATGTGAAGAATGATTGGCATTGGCTATCCAGGAAGGTGGAAAAAATAATTTCACAATTGTGCAATAGATGGATATCAAGAGGAGGTTGTTTAGTTATGGTAAAGTTTGTGATGGAGGATATTCTTGTATATTGGCACACTTTGGCCCATATCCCAAAAGGAACCTTAGAAAAGATTAGGAAGTACTATTTCAAATTCTTGTGGCAAGGTAGCAGTGAATAAAAGGGTACCCACTAGGTAAATTGGAGAAATATTGCATCCCCAAAGCATTAGGAGGGTGGGGTCTAAAGGATATAAATATTTTTGGGCAATCCCTTGTTGTAAAATTACTGTGGAATATAATCACTAAAGATAGTCTGTGGAGAAGGATTTTAATTAAAAAGTACATCACTTCTGGTATAGTTATTGATTGCATTAGGAGGGAAAGGAAAAGCATCCAAAATGTTTCAAACCAATGGAAAGCTATGACCTTGGATTTTCTTGTGCTTGGATCTTCCATAGCACGAAAAGTTGGAAATGGGTCACAAGTCAAAGTGGGAGATGATGTTATAATGGGTTGTGACAAACGTGTCTTTTTTTCTTCTGAAGAATTGATTTACCATTTTCAAATGATTGGGAAAGTTAAACTAATTTCAATGTCAAATCCAACAATATACACCATTTGATCACAAGGATGGTTGAGTGTTGCTGATTTATATTTTACAAGTGAGTGGGATAGTGATTGGAGTAACTACATGGACAATTTTTAGAGGGAACACATTAGACTTGGTCCACTTGAGGATGAACTTATTTTTGGGGGAATTATGGTTGGAGGCAGTTATTTATCTAAAGTGAGCTATGAGTCCCTATTTGGTCCATGAATAAATGATGAATCTTGGTGATGGAAGAAACTTTGGGAAGTTAAATCCCCCCAAAGCCATTTTATTTATGTAGATTTATCTTAATAATAAGGTACTGGCTTGGGAGAGTTTAAGGAAAAGAAATAAAGAGGGGATTAGTATTTGTTTTCTTTGTAGGAGTAGTGAGGAAACAACTATGCATATTTTTCTATCTTGTACTTATTCTTAACATATTTGGAGGAACCTTGAAGGTCACTTGGGCCTCACAAAATTATGGAACAAGGATACTATAGAAGTCTTCTTCTTTGGATGGTTCTCCAACACATAATTGAAGCCTTTTTGGGCACTTCCTTTATTATTCCTTTGGGGAATGTGGCTGGCACATAACTTAGTTTTATTTGAAGAAAGGCTTGTTCATATTATAAAAAATCTTCTTAGGTCTTGGGTTTACTCTCATATTATAAGAATGACACCGTTCAAAAGCCACCAAGGATTGTGGGAGAGCTTAGGGTGAACAATTCCAGGCCATGGTTATTTTTCAATAGTGCATGCGGAGATATTATCCATGGATGTGGTTTGTATTACATTTGTTTGATCACCATTTCTTTCATCTCAAAGCAAATGTACAGATGAGTACTAATAATTTCAGCGAGTTTATGTCTCTCTTCCTACTTTTAAAGCTCTCACTTTGTTGGGGATATGGTACTCTTCAAGTATATGGAGATTTTAGAATGGTCATCAACCATGTATTTGGAAATGTCTAACTACATAATATAAACTGAAGGCTACTGATAGACAATTTGTTGGGCCATGGAATTTCCATCCTTTTTACATCCTCTCTCCCTATTTTTAATCCCTTCTTTCTTACCCATAACCTTGTATTAATGCTTATTACTCCATTTTAATGCTTATATGAGGGATTTAGAACCAAGTTGTTTTCCATTGCATTTATTTAGTATTTCATATGAATTATGGTTAAATATTAGAGAAATAACATATTTTGCACTTATTTTTGAAAAATGGGTTAGTTTGTGATTTTGCAGAACCAATTGTCACTATTGTTACTCCAACATTGTCACTGTTGTTACTCCTACAACTGAAGATTCATGATGTGGGTACTTGAGATTTCTTGTACAAGGATTTATTGAGTTGAAATATGCTTATCCTCAAAATATGTCAACAACCAAGATTGTAATTTTTGAGAAATTAAGTTTTTACGATTTTTTGTTACTCTTGTTTGTTGTTACTTCTGTTTGTTGTTACTCATGTTTGTTGTTACTTGCAGTAACAACATCGTCGAAATTCTGTGTAAGGATTTTCAAATCCACAAAAATCCAACTTCAATCATCAATATTTGCCATGGATTTGGACCATCAACAACCGTTTTGGATATGGAAATAATCTTGGAATCACTAACAAGATTAATTTGAGTGGTTAACCAAGAATCTTGGAATTCTTGGGGAAAAGATCTTGGAGTTATTTATTATTTGCTAATTTTTAGCAAAAGATATTGGAAGTTATTTAATAATTGCTAATTGTTACCAAGGATCATGAAAACTATTCGTTATTTAGGAAATTGTTGTAACCACTATGGATTTCTTAAATCCATAAGTGGATTTATTTAGATATTTGTTATTTCTAGTTTCCATTAAATTTATGTATAAAAGAGAACACCCTCTCTCCATTGTTCAAAGAGGACTCTTAGAGAAATGTCCGGATGACAATGAAATAATTCATTGATTTTTTTATTTTAATTGTAGTTTTGATAATTTCTATAGTGTGTGATTTAATTAATTTGATTTATTTTCTTTGCATATTTGTAATAGATTGATTTCTTTTGATTAGCTTAATTAATTTAATTGATTTATATTGATATAGGGTGTCGTGTAGCTTATATGGATTCTATGATTTCTTGTTGCGTAATTTAATTATGTATTCACGTAGGATTTATTTTATCTAATTCTGTAACTTGTTTCTTGATTCAATTTGTCCATGTAATTAGATTACTCGTGCGAGGTTGTGTTTATATATATATATATATATATATATATATATATATATATATATATATATATATATATATATATATATATATATNNNTATGCAATTAAGTATTCATGTCAGATTTCATTTGTTTGTTTGTTTCTAATAAATGCATTTTAGATTGGGTTGCATTCTTTTATGCCATTGAATAACTGTGCCTAACACAATGACTATATATTTTGGTCTGGGTAATGACAAGGATCATCTTGGCAATGATTAGGCTCGGATTTCGAGGACTTAGTTAATTTATTTTCCAACAAGTAGTTAATCAGTTTCTTTTCAGCATGTGTGAATTATTTTCAGCATCGGTTTTATTGCACATAGTTGGGGTTTCTTCGGGAGACATTTGAGTCATACTCCTGATACCTATGCAGCTTGTGTGTTTATTTTTCTATCATGTTTGTTTCCTTTTCGAAACATGTGACATTTACTTGCAAGTGTGATATTTTCTATTTTGCAAAATTGTGCTTTCAATTCCTGCAAGTGTGGATTTCCATAGAGCCTTGCGAGGGCTTGAGAATTGTCTATATTTTGACTACAAAAGTAATCGTTGATACTATGAACACAACATATAGAAAGAATAGTTGTTCTTGCATATACAGTTCACGAAAATTCACAAGTCCCATACAAGCCCTAGATTGATAATTAAATTCACAGTCTTTCTAACTATCTTCTTGAGAAATTAGGAAAGTGATTAAAATACTCGGAATTTTTGGGGCCATTGTCGGGGAACTATCAATGGTGAAATATTATTTCTAGTACCAATTTCGTTTGTTTTTGTTTTTTTGATAAGTGTGCATTTATGATGTTTTTTTATAATGCGTTTCCTTTCATCTTGTGGGGTGTGTTTCTTTTTTTAGGTTTGTAGAATAAAGGGAAAGAACTCCCAAAAACACATTGTGCAAAAATCCATTCATTGTACTAATCTCTTTTTCAAGTTAACAAGCAGGTGAAAACAAGTTACATTTTCTACCACAACTGCTGCAACACTGGATGCATTGCCACGACACTAGATGTGATGATGTGATGTAGGAGCATCACCGTCGTCAATTAATGAGGCAAGGTGGAACATGACTCATCATCCAACACATCGCACTAAAGTGGTTTGGATTCCAAGGAGAGAGCATCACTTTAAATTTTGAACACTTGTAATTAAAGATCCCAAGAGATCTTGATGCTTGAGCCATTATATGTGCTCTAGGGGATTGTATTTTCTTTTAATGTTTGTAGGATTGTACACCTTTTGATCGCCGACTCATATCTAGATTGTAATATTTCATTTATTGTAGTAAGCCTCGTAGTGGGATGTTTTAATTGTGATATGAAAACACTAGGATATTCTAGAGGGAAGGCTCGAGAAGCCCCCTCATGTATAAATCAATGTAATATATGCCCAAAAGAGGTTGTTGGAAAAGAAGATGAAAGATGTTGAGAGTTGTTGAACTCCTTGTAAATATTTGCTGAAGGAATATAGAAGAAGATAATTTCTTTCAAGTTTTTGATATTTCTTGTCTTTGAGTAACTGATTCCCACACAAGGAGTGCGAAGGACGAACCGTTACAGGTTCATAAGCTCATGAGAGATTGCATAAGTTTATGTATAGTGAGCGCAAGGAGTGTGCCTATACTCCCAGGAGTATAAAATCTCATAGGGGGAGACCAATGCAAAGAGTGCATAGAGGAAACACTTTGTTAAGTGTTGAGAAAGCTTGAGGAGAGGTAGCACAAGGTGTGCGGAGTACACTTCTTTAAGTCCCAAAACCAAGAGGGAAGCACAAAGTGTGCACAAAGGTTCGAGTCTTTTGAGAGAATATCTTAGGAGGGAAGCGCAAGGTGTGCGCCAGAGGTTAAGTCCTTCAAGCGAAAAATCTCAAGGAAAATAAATCTCTTTGTTTGAAGGGAGCAGGAAAGATCTGTTTGAGAAGCATAAGAATCCCTCACAACTATTGGATCAATGAGAAGGAGAACGTATGTTAATCCCCCAAGTCCTTCGAACTTCATTGCTCCAACAATTTTATTTTATTTGTTGTCCAAAAGGAAAAATCCCTGAAGCCTGAAGCCCTAGAGTGAATCTACACTGTAGATCACTAGGAGAAGCGTGAACCGTTGGATCCCCGAGTGGTTTAGAAATTCAACACTTCGAGAGAAGTTGGTCGTTGTTGTGCAAAGGGAAGAATTCTTCGAAGTCCCGAAGACCAGAGTCAATCTGGACCGTCGGTTTATGGGTACACATGTCCACAGATAATCGAGTATCTAGAAGTCCGGCTATTCAGAGGATTGTGTGTGAAAATTTCTTTGAAGAGAAAAGTCTTGAAGTCTCAAATCCTAGAGTCAATCCAGGATGTTCATTATCGGGGACACATGGACCATGGATTTCCTCCCTTCGCCAGTTCGACGTTGGGAAATTTGGGAGGCAGTGTGTGTTGGAGTCTCAAAACTCCCGAAACCTGGAGTACCAAAGTATATCACAGTCATTGGATGTTGGAGAAGTGTGGACCATCGATCCTTTAACACTTCATGAGTTCTCTTGTTCGACGTTCGAGAGATTTGAAGCATTTTGTTAGCAGATATTCCGAATCCTGAAGTTATGGAGCGCCACTTCGGGAGTTCGCCAGTTTGCTGTTTGAGGGATTTGAAGTGTATTGTGGGCAGATCTTCCAAATCCTGAGGCTCCGAAGCACTGAAGTTGTTTCTTTTTCCGTTTCAAAACTTAATCCCTAGGTTTTATGATTGAGGTCATGTGAAGACTCCGTAGGAGTAAAAATACCCTCACGAACCTAAATTTTCATGCAGGAAATAAAGAAAAGGACTGTGGATAGGATTCTAAGGGTTATGTGGGAACTCGAGAGCCACTCTAGCTTCTATGTAAATCAATCCTAGACCTAGAGGTCACGCGAGCTCCAGGGTGGGGTTTGCATCAAGTGGTATCAGAGAATGAATAAGCTCCGTGAGAAGAATACTTAGAATCATGTCGCCAAGGAGACGTAGGGAGAGACCTGTAGTAAATGCAACCATGGAGGAGGAAATGAGACAACTTTGTGCAAGGTTGGACACCATGGAAAAAACACAAAGGAGAGAACCATAGATTGTTGATGTTAGTGAAGATGAAAGTGAAGATGTAGAAGCATAAGAAGAAGTTGTAGGAGAACAAACAACATTGGAGTGATTGCTGAGAGATGTTTTCAAGCTGGGAACCAAAGAAAATATGGAATTCCTGATGTATGAATGTTAAGTTTTGAGATATTATTAGGTTTCTTTTCAATTTACTAGATAACAATAGCATAGGTAGGATCACTGAGAGAAACCCAATCACAAGATACACATCATTTATCCTGGGAAACCCTCATTGGGGAGAAAAACCCAACAAAAAATTCCTTAATATAGATATCCAATACAATGCCAAGACAATAAACCAAAACACTAGAGAATATCCAACACTGAGAAATGCACCTCTCTCTTTCTTCTTCTCCCAACTGCAGCTACCAAACTTGCACACTTGATGAGTGAATGAGTGAGTGATCAAATGAGGCATTGGATTCCTTTATTTATACAAAGTGGAAGGTGCTAGAAAGGTGTCTCTTCACTGGGCAGGGACGACTTGTCTTCTTAGTGGTTAAAACCACTTGAATTATCCTAGGAGCTGACATCTTAATTTGCATAATATATTTAGGGTTTGACCAATCCACAAAAGGGGATTTGGTCAATTACAATGCTCAACATGATCAATCCACAAAAGGGGATTGATCTAATGAATAATAAATAGAATACTCTTTGCAGTTACAATATTTCAACACTCCCCCTTAACAAGAAGGGTATTCTACAACATCATCAAGAGAGAGAGAGGGAAACAACATCAAGAATATCTGGAACACCGATTGGCATATCTATAAATCATCAAAAGTTTTTCTCATCATCATATTTCACAACATGGAGCTGGAGTAGCATCATCATCCTCATCAGCATGAGGCTAAAGTAACATCATCATTTTCTTTATCATGAGGCTAAAGTAATATCATCAACATATTTAGCACGAGGCTAAAGTAACATCATCATCTTCAACATTAAATTTGAAATAACATCATCATCATCATCATCATCTTAAGCAAGAAGCTAAAGTGGCATCATCAACATAATCTTCAACAAGAAGCTGAAGTGGCATCACCATCATCTGCATCAACATGGATTAGTATAACACTAATACATCATCATCATCAATAACAACACAAGGATGATACAACATCAACAATAACATTATCACAACACGAAGGATGGAGCATCATCAACATCAACACTAGGCTGGAAATCTTCAGCACGAAGTTGGCATCTCAACAACATCAACACGAAGATGGAAATATTCAGCACGAGGCTGGAATCACAACAACATCAACACGAAGTTGGGAATCTTTAGCACGAGGCTATCATCAACAACATCAACATGAATATGGAAATCTTCACCACGAGGCTGGCATCAACAACATCAACACGAAGCTGGAAATCTTCAACATGAGGCTGACATCAACAACATTAACACGAAGCTGGAAATATTCAACACTAGGCTGGCATCAACAATAACATTTTCATGAAGCTGGAAATATTCAACACAAGGCTGGCATCAACAATAAAATCAACACGAAGTTGGAAATATTCAGCACGAGGCTGGCATCAAAAAAATTAGCACGAAGCTGGAAATCTTCAACACGAGGCTGGAATCAACACATCTTGTGGTACTCTGACAGATCCAAAGGATCTTCCCAATAATCAAAATATTCTCTAGGATATAAATCCTAATGGAGCTACCACTACTGACCAAAGCTAGAATGTTAAGAACCAAACATCAATATAGCATATAAAAACCTCAGGAAAAGTACTCAACGCCTTGAAAAAGAGATAAATTCAGATAATAAGCCTCTTCGAGGGGGCAACCTCCTTTTACCCCACTTAAATGTTCAAGTACAAGATG